>PVJX010002384.1:0-130466 GCA_004027295.1 Dolichotis patagonum
GCTGAGGTGCCATGGTGGGCTGTAGAGGTGGATGCTTCTGTAGAGCTGGTGCCTGTGACCAAAGTGCCATGGTGGACTGTAGGAATGGCCACTTCTGTAGAGTTGGTTGTAGCTGGTGCTGAGGTGCCATGGTGGATTGTAGGGGTGACCACTTCTGTGGAGGTGGTGGTAGCTGGTACTGAGGTGTCATGGTGGACTGTAGAGGTGGCCGCTTCTGTAGAGCTGGTGATAGCTGGTGCTGAGGTGCCCTGGTGGACTGTAGGGGTAGTCACTTCTGCAGAGCTGGTAGCTGTGACCAAGGTGCCATGGTGGACTGTAGAGGTGGCCGCTTCTGTAGAGTTGGTGGTGGCTGGGACTGAGGTGCCATAGTGGACTGTAGAGATGGCCACTTCTGTGGAGTTGGTGGTGGCTGGGACTGAAGTGCTGGCGTGAACTGTAGTGGTGGCTGACTCTAATGCAGAAGCCCTGGTGGTTATAGTGGAGATGACACGATAGTCTGGAGTGGTAGCTGAGCTTGAGATGCTCTGAGATAAGATGAGGACATTCTTCGGGCCTGGAATGGCAGCAGAGCCTGAACTAGGACTGAGGATGGGGAGTAAACTACTAGTCATACTCGCAGCGCTGCTCTCAATGGTTGGGTACTGGGTTGCTTTGGGTTGCCAAAGTTTGTTTTTCTGCTTTGACTAGGGCCAGAAGTTGTAGGAGCCATTGGGTTGGAGGGCAAATCAGAGCAAAGGGAAAATACAACCTCTGGCAAGCAAAAAAGCAATACTAGGAGGCTTGAAAAGCAGGCAGCATTAGCAGCCCCAGGGTCTGCCCTTCTCCTTTTTGGCAGCTACCTTCTCTCTTCCCACACGGCCTCTGCCCTGCAACTACACTTCCTGAGTTCCGTCCCCCAGACCTCTCTTCAAAACAACATTTGCCTTTCCCTCTCCGATGCCCACTCTCTTGGGGGCCACCTCTTCTCAGCCTGTCCTCAGCCTCTCTCCATTTGGCTACAGGCCAAGCCACCCTTGTTTGCAGCTTTTGACTCTGGAGGTGCCATTGGCCAGGACACAAAATCAAAAGAAAGGCCGAGAAGACTATGTAGCTGGGTAGAGCCCTCCCCACTGTGCCCCTCACCTGTAAGCACCAGGAGTAGCTGCAGCAGGAAGAAGGGGGTCTGAGTGCCCGGTGGCATGATGGTGGTGAACTGCGGGAGCAGAGCAGACTCGGGCTGGCACTTCAGCACTTCGTGTGTGGGGTGGAGCAGCACTGGTGCCTGCTGCTTTATACCGGTCCCCCCTCCTGCCCTAGGCACAGCCGGAGCAGGTGACAGGTGACAATGCCCCGCCCCTTCCCCCTTCTCTACCTCCTACTTTTTCCTCCTCCTCCCCCATTCCTGGGTAGGGTATGTGGGCTCCAATCAGTCAACCTTCTGACAACCTGTTTGCTCTACAACCTGCCTCCCCCTTTCATCAACCACTCCCTGACTCCAGAAGGGGGAAATGGGGAGTCTGAGATTTGGGGCCCCTGCTCTACTTCCCCCCACATTTGGGAGCCCGGGACAACAGCTAAGGTGAAGAAAGGCAGCAGAGAGAGAGAGAGGCTGGTTCAAGGCCCGGGACAGCAAAGCCAGGAAGCCCACCCTAGATGTGCTCCACACCCCTACTCTTTTGGGTCCTTTGGAGCCCGACTCTGCAGGCTGAGACGGGACAAGAGGGCTTAACAATGAGTGGATGAGTTGCCAATTCTAAACTCCCCCCAGCCCCCGCTCGCTGCGCGCCACTTCCTGGAATCGCCCCACCTTAGAACCGCTCCCTGTCCCTTCCACGCGTAGCTCTACTCTGAAACCCGCAGTCCCCGCCCCAGCTGGACTTTCCAGCAGCCTAGGTTCCCTCCTTGGCTTTCGCCCGAGAAGGGGGTGGGGGGAAATTTCCACTTAAAGAAGGACAAAACCTGGCCTCCACCGAACCCGGAGGCTCTTCCTTCCCAACTCTGCACCTTGAGCGGTGGCCAGCTGGGTACGCTATGCGGGAGCGCTCGCCCCCTAGTGGCCACCGGCAACCTCACTGGTCACTCGCGCGCGCGGAGGGGCTGCCCCAAACGAGAGGAGAGGTCGGCGACACGGCCAAACGGCGACAGGGGAGGCCCTGGGGAGGTCGGTCCATGGCGAAGGAGTTAATGCTTTGGACAACGAAGGGGAAGGAGCCGCGTGGGGGTGCCGTCTGAAGGAAATGGTGCTAAGTGGGTGGGTCCTGAGGTTTGTGTAGGACTTAGGGTTTGTGGGAGAGGACATCGGAATGTGAGAGTGGGGATGAGACACAGGTTTTGGAGGTCAGCGCATATTTAGGCGGCAGAGAGTAGGTGAGGCGACAGAATGGAATTTTGGGGCACAGAACTAACCTTTGTGGGAAAGCAGTAGTAGTTGGGGCAGGTACGTTCATGGTGGTGAAAAAACCGTAAGGGTGTGTATATTGGGGGAAACGATAGGTACTCTTCAAGGCAAATATATGGGGGCAGTGAAATATTCGGGACAACAGGGGCACATACAGGGCACCAGGTTGGGTCCAGCGGCCCTGTGTTACGGTCTAGGGGCCAGTAGAAGCAGTTACAACCGTGCTGGGTAATCAGTTCCTGGCCCCAACCGATACAGATTGGAAACTAATCGGGCGCGACGCGACAAGCATCAAGGCTCGGCTTCCGGCTTCAGGCGTCGGGCAGGGGGCGCTAGGCGTCAGTGCGCGCGGCTGGAGGCGGGGAAGGCCCCAGTCAGCCGCCCGAGAAAGCGCTTGTATACAGGTGGGCGGCCCCAAACTTCCACTTCAGGAGTTGCCAGGCAACAGCCATTCATTTCTGTTGCTGGGACACGCGTCACCATGGCGACGGCTCTGCGGAGCTCAGTCTGAATATTTAAAGAGCAAGCGCGCACCGCCCCGGAGTCGGTAAGCGGCCTTTAGGGGCACCACGGTCTTTCCTTCTTTCAACCTTCCCGCTTTCTGTTCCTTTCACCGCTCCGGGCGCTGAGTATCTGGCCTGCCTCTAAGGTGAACCCTGCTCTCTTGCGCGCTCTGGGTCCTTGAGCCCTGCGGGCTAAAGCGGGTGGGGAGCGGGATTCCGGGCCCCGGGCGGGCGGGAGGGACGGGACGCGGTGCAGTGTTGTTCTTTCCCCCACCAATATTGCACTCGTCCCGGCCTCCGGCCTCCTCGGCCCCCCGGCCTCCCCTTCACCCTGAGCGGGGCAGCCCCCGCCCTCCTGGCTTTCCATCCGGCTGATCTAAGATAATCTGGAGTGTCGCCACCATTACCACCACCACCGTGAGTAAGTGGGACTGGGAGGACTTTAGCTATTCTGTCACCAATACCTCATCATCCTTCATTTATTCCCATCTGGCACCTTTCCCACCCACCCCAAACTCAGCCAAACTTTCTCTAGATCTCTAACTTCCAATCTACCAGCTTTTCTCTCTTCCCCCATCAGGTTCCTTCCTGTTTCCCACGCTATCCCGAAAAATCCTTAAAATAAGCAATTGCACTGACATAGAAAACAACTGAAACTTTATGGCAATGTGCTGTTATCTTTCCTGGGGTTAGTACCTGAGTAGTACCCCTTGAAAATTTCCCAAGCCCTGAACAGTGGGAGCACTAACCCTCTGGGGCTTAACTCCTATTGAACCCAGAGAAGGATCTGTTTGGCTGAGGGGCTGTGGTTTAGATCTCAGGGTCTCCAGGATGGACCCCGAGGCCAAAGGGTCTAAAGTCAGGATTCTGAATCCGGTGGCCACTTTCTCACACCCTTCCCTGGAGCAGCTGCCTCCGGAATGGCTCAAAGTCCTCAGGTACTGTGTCTGAAGAGGGGGAAATGAGTAAGGTCAGATGGTAGCTCTCCCAGGACACGGAGGGTCAGGCTGGTCTTGGTGTAGAGCCTCACCATTGCACCGATACTGGAGATTGGACCAAATGATGTTTTCTTGGGAGAAGCAGAATACACCGAGACGCCCCCCTCGCATGGATGTATCAATGATCACCCCAGAGTCCGCTACTAGTTGGGGACCCTCATAGAGCTTCACCCTGTCCAGGATAGGGGTGTCCGTTGGTGCTAAGGTATCAGTGGGCACTGTGCCACCTTGTCCTGGGTCCAGCTCATCCCAGCCACCACCACCCCCAGCTCACCAGGCCGGAGGGGAGGGAGGGAAGGAAAGGGGAGGGAAGGGGGTGTTTTTCTCAGGCCTGGGGCCCCTAGCTCTTTGTGCGGCCCCTTTTGCATCTCAAAGCACCAGCCACATTCCTAGCAAGGGTTGGGTTGCCATGACGATGAACACAATGGACTGGGGGGTGAAGTCACCCGCTTCCCAGGCTCTAGTCCACCCCCTTTATCCCTTGCCCTGGTGCCCCACAGCCCCAAGGCACCTTAAAGGAGAACCAACCCTGGACTAAGCTCTTGCCCCTGGAAAGCCCAGCTTCTGGGCAGACCCACTTCCCCTCCCTGCCCAAGTCACCCCCACTAACTAGGGACTTTCAGGGGAAGCAAATACAAAGTCGTGGACCAAGTACTGAACTGAGAGGCCTATGAGATCTGAGCCTTGGTTTGCTCTCTTGTAAATGTTGATGATCCCTTCCAGGTCAGATGCTGATGAAGCAGGTTCTGGGCAGTACCACTTCAGAGGCTGGAAACGATGGGCCCTCCACAGATGGGCCTGGGATTAGGAGGATGGGGGGAACTGGAAAGGGCAGCTAGCTCAATGCCCATGTTTTACAGAGGCAAAGTACGGCACAGATGAGGCATGATTATGCCCAACACTACCTACAGGTTATAATGCCTTAATAAGAAGGGGGGGTGGAGAAAAGTGGCCTACTCTGCAGTCCTGCACCAAGAAGTGGAACAGAGGGAATGTCACTGGTAAGTCCCAGCTATTGGGAAAGAAAAGGCCCCAGCCTGGAGTGCCCCCAGAGGGCGCAGGCTCTCTTCTCACCGAATGTAACCAACTTGAGGCCGGTGCAGTAGCTGCCAGCGATAGGAGGTCTTGTCACGCCAGCCCACATTTCGTGGGTCAGTCCACAGCAGTCGCACCTGATCAGGAGTGTGACCAGTATGCCACAGGGCATTCCGCAGGTGCTCACCTGGGCCAGACACTGATGTCACTGCCTGAGAGTCATTGGCAAAGACAGTGAGTCAACCATGGGACCATAGTGAAGGGAGACAGGTTGGTAAGTACCACTGGGAAAGCAGGTTCAAAGAGGGTCAGGAGAATTCTCTAAAGCCCAAGAATCAACCTTCAGGTCAGACCTCTGGGTAAGAGAGCCAGGGGGGAGACCCAGGGATTGGATGGGAAGAACTTGGGAAAGGCCCCTGGGTTGAGGAAAATGGGCATCCAGGAGACCTTGAGCTGCAGCCCGGGCTGGGCAACAGCCCGGAAAGGTGTGGCCTGCCAGTAGGTCTGCTCCGTCTGTTTCCACATGACCACATAGAAGCGGCCACTGTCCTGGTAACTGAAGAGAAAGCCTGCATAGTCATCGTCAGTAACTGTGTTCACATGGAAGGTGCCTTCGAAGTCCACACCATTGAAAGCTGTGTATCCTAGGGTGAGGGTGGGATAAAGATCAGAGGTAGCAAGGTTAAGGTTGGCTCACTGCGGGGGGGTGTGCTGTATGTGTGGCCAGACTGCCCCACTGCCTTCTCACTTGCCTGTGCCCACCCTCTTCATCTACTTCCTCCCCTTCCCTTTGCCCCTGTAGGATACTTCCATTTGGAAGTTATTGAACAGGGCATCCCTTACATACCAACTGCCAGGCCAGGGTCACTGTTCATAGTCTGAACGATTTCCATGCCCTGAAGTTGTTAAATAAAGAAAAAAGCCCTGGTCCAGGTGCACTACCCCACCCAGGCCCCACCTTGAGGTCTGGTGTGACAGCACCGGCCCGTCCCAGCGCCTTAAGTACCTGATTGAGCACAACCCAGTTCGGGTCAATCTGAGCATCGCCCTCGGGATCCAGGACGACGGTCTGATAGGCCCGGAAGTCTGTGAGGGTTACTTCTGCACTTTCAGGACACACATCCAGGGGATCCACTACCGCGTCATTGTCAAAGTCATCCTCACATACGTCACCAACACCATTGCCTGGGTAAAGTGAAGCTAGATGCTCAGAAAGGCTGTGGCCACTGCTGCTGGCAAACACTGTCACCTTATAGATATTATATTCTTGACCTCTCCCCACCCTGACCTTCTACACACCCGTGCTGCCACCCTAAACAAAGCCATACAGCCAACCCCTGTGGGACCCCAGCTTTACCATCTGAGTCCTTCTGATTGGGATTGGGTACCAGACGACAATTATCAGGACCAGGAGGCACATAATCCGGGATACCGTCATTATCATCATCTCCATCACACTCATCTCCAAGTCCATCATTGTCTGAGTCCAGCTGGGAGCTGTTGGGCAGCTGTGGGCAGTTGTCCTTGGTATCCTGATGCCCATCCCCATCACTGCTCAGAAAAACAGGCAGCAGATGAGGCTGAAAGGTACCTCCATCTTTCTCCTGCTTAGGAATCTCTGGAGCCTGCTCTCTGTCCAGTACATTTAACCAGATGTGGTAAAGGTCCAGCCATAGGAATGGAAGGCAGACTATGTGAATGACTTTCTGCTCAAAAGTGCTACGGAATGAAGGCTAATCACAGAAGGAATTAAGAATGATTAGAGGAAAGAAAGTAAACTATGCCTTAGAAGACCTTCCAAGTCTGAATGAGAGCTTACCTGTCTTCATTGGTGTCACAAACATCCCCCACCAAGTCACTGTCTGCGTCTGTCTGAGAGAGATGGGCCTGATCTCACCATCTCCTTTTTTTATTATGATTATTATTTCACAGACAAGCTGTCCCTAAATTGCCTAGGCGTGGCTTCAATTTGCGATCCTCCTGCCTTAGCTTCCCAGAGTACTGGGATTGCAGGTGTGCACCATCACACCCAACTCCCACCATCCCTTTTTTTGCTTTGTTTTTTTTTTTTTTGAGAAAGGGTTTCACTATGCAGTTCAGACAGGTCTTGAACTCATTTTGTAGCCCAGGATGGCCTCGAAGCAGGAGTGATCCTCCTGCTTCAGCCTCATCAGTGCTAGGATTACAAGCATGTGCCACCACACCCTGCTCCATCAACCCTTCTTGATCACTCAAAATAACTTGATAACCCAATCTCCTTACTTTTCCCCTACCCTCAACATTCTTCTGTACCTGGGTAGGATTGCTCATCTCAGGGCAACTGTCACAAGCATCTCCCACCCCATCCTCATCCCTGTCTGTCTGCAGTGGGTTGGGTACTTTAGGGCAATTGTCCAATCCATTGGGGATACCTAGAAGACATGTGGGAAGCACAAAATTGTCCTTATGTGTTTCATATTCTTTTCTATGTTAGTCAAAACTCTGAGTTTTATGTCTCCACCCAGAACACAATTAGTCAAAAATCTACCTTCTACCTTGTCCCACCCTCTATCCCACATCCTGCTTAACCCTACTTCCTGCCTCACATTTCTGTCAATATCTGCTGTGGGTGATGTCCCCCTGCCAGGCCAACTCCCACAAGCATACCTCCCCACTTCCCTCAGACTCCCTGCCTCATCCTCACCTCTGCTAATTCACACAGGTCTCCCAGCCACCCCCACAACCCCAGGACTGCACCATCTCCATCCACATCATTGTCACAGGCATCTCCTTCTCCATTGCCATCCGTGTCCTTCTGGTCATTGTTGGGAACATTGGGGCAGTTGTCACAGGCATCACCAAATGAATCTGTATCTGAGTTTTGCTGGTCCTTGTTGGGGAACAGTCGGCAGTTGTCCTGGGCAAAGAGTTGAGAGGGAGGGGTAAGGGGTCCCCCAAAACTTCTTTGCAAAGATTTCCATCCCATGACAGTTGCCTTGTTCTAGGTCCCAGGTTTGGGCTGCCTTAGTTTGGTGTGCTAGGGCCCTTTCTACAGAATGGCCAAGGACATTGCATAGGCAGGAATATGGGCTGCAGTGAGAGAAACATTAGACAACATGAGAGACAGGACAGTCTGGGAGCCACCTCAACATTCTTGATCCCATCCCCATCAGCATCATCGTCACACTGGTCCCCAACACCATCATTATCGGCATCTTCCTGCCCAGAGTTGGGTGTCAAAAGGCAGTTGTCCTAAAGTCAGGGGGAAGAAGAAGACATGAGTTTTGACCAGAGCCAGCCTGGGGCTCCCTGCCACACTGGTCCCCAGCCCCTGCACCTGCTTGCAGTGTTTGTTGTTGTCCATGCAGGGCAGCGCCTGGTCTGGGTAGCCATCGATGTCCGTGTCAGGCCCACACACATTCCCATTCCCTGCCCAGCCCACGTTACACTAGGACAACACAAATGACAGACGTTAGCACTACTGCTGCTGCTCCTCTCCCTTTCCCAAGAAGGTCCTCAACCCAGGCCCTAAACATATTCACCAACCTTATCCTTTTCCCCAGCTTCTTCCCTTTTCCTTCCAAGCTCCAGACCTAGCTCACCTGGCAGGACACTGCACCGTTGCGTTCAAAGAGACAGTGAGCATGAACATGGCAAGGGCTGTGGGCTGGGCTGTGGCAGGTCCTCACAGGGAGGCAGCCTTGGGTCTGATTGCCCAAGAAACCCAATCGGCAGGGACCACATTTGAAAGATCCCTAAGGGTGGAAAATGCAGTTAGGAAGGAGTGGGTACCTGCCACGTACTCTGGACCAGCACTGCCCCACCTGTGAGGAACAGGACAGGCACTCGCAGACATGCCAGGTGTATATCTCCTTTAGGTGCTCAGGAGCCAGCCTTCAAGGCAGATAAATAGCCCCATTTTTCAAATGAGGAAGTTGAAGCTCAAAAAGATAAAATGACTTGCTAAAGGTCACAGCTAGTAAGAACCCAAAACCAGAATTTGTAGCCAGGTCCATGTGAATACCTACTGTGTGTAGTGGCCTAGGGAAAAAGCACAGGCAGCAGCAAATCTGAAGAGAAGGTTACATAGTACCACCTACCCTAGACACACACAACGTGCTCTACTTACCACAGTGTTCGTACAGATGGAGTTTGGGTCACAGCCACCATTGTTACCATCATTGCATTCATCGATGTCATTGCAGACCTAAAGGGACAAGTTTTGGGTGGAACCAACCCTGTGGCTCCTCTCCAGACAGAGGCACTGGCGTGGCCTTAACTGTAAGCACTGATAAGCCCAGATCCAAACCCAGCACAAAGCAGACCGCACCCCATTAATCACAAAGGTCCCATGTCCAACCCAGAAGCCCCTGACCTCTACAATGCCCAAACCACATAGCCACACTAACTACCCAGCCTGACCTGTTTGCTGGCCCGGGCATAGTCAATGCCCACACCAGACACCTGGGTGCCCTTATACCCTCGAGGACAGCTCTCACAGTGGAAGCCAGGCACAGTGTTGATGCAGCTGGAGCCAGGGAAGCAGGGTTCAGCATGAGCACACTGGGGGCCGGATAAGAAGGCAGTAGTCAGGCCCAAGGGGAAATCCCTAAACCATCACTCCTCTGCAGTTGTCCCCACACAGCTGCATGGTATTCCTGACCCCTGCCCCAACTTCTCTGTGGGTTGCTCTGCACCTTCCCCATTTCCTCTCACCATCTCTGACTTCTCTGCCACTCCCCCAGCTCCTTCCCTGCAAGACCTCCCGTGTGCCTCCATCCAGTCTCACTTTGCTGGTCTCTGACCTCTCCTAAGCCTCAGATTCCCCTGCCTTCAACCAACATTTATCCCTCCCTACTGAGCCTCTCCTGACACCCTCACCCCAGCTTTCTGCACTCTGTGGGCTCTGCCCTCCCCACCTCATTGATGTCGGTGCAGTGGGTGCCATTGCCCTGCAGGCCCGGAGGGCAGGGCCCACAGCGGTAGCCCGGGTATTCATACACTTCCATGCAGTCCACTCCTTGGAAGCAGGGATTGGGGCTGCAGTGCGAACGCTGTTCGTGGAAGCCTGGGAGGTGGGCAGAGTCAGAGCCACCCAGAGATCATTCAAACCATTGCCAAGGGAAGCCCCTAGCACTGCTCTCTGGAGCCCACCCCTGCTCTCCCACTCACCGCACACCTGACATTCCATGATGGTGTTTCGGATCAGGGACATCTCCTTCACCTGAAGGGCAGGGAGCAGTCAGCCCTCACGTCTGCCACCCCATCAGAGTCAGGACCACCAGTGGCTGGCCCACCCATACCTGGTCTCGGATATCATCCCGCAGGTCCACCAGGATCTGGTTAAAGAGGGTGAGTTGGGTGACCAGCGCCTTGGTCTGTTCCCCTGTTGGGGCCCAGAGTATGGAGAGGATCAGAACTGGGGCGATCAGCCCTAGCTCTTCCATGGGCAGGTGATGAGCCAGCTCATGTCACTGCCACCTACTCTGAAGCTTTTAAAAAGAGTTCCAGGAAGCTGCCAAAGCCTGAGGCCTCCTCACCACCCTATCTATCCCCTTCCACCTCCTGGCGGTCTACTCACCTAGAATGGACTGCAGCACATTGGTCACTAGAGAAGAGAAGAAAACATGATCAAGGGGGCACCTACTGAAAAGGCAGGAAGAGGGAGAGGGGGTGGGAACAGGACTGGAGCCTCAGAGTATTGCATGGTAGGACAGAGGTGACAGGCAGCAGCTCCCCCTGCCTGTGCTGGAGACTGAACCCAGGAACTCCTGTATGCTGGGCAAGTGCTCCACCACTGGGCCCGGAATTCTCTAAGGAGCTGCCTTATGAGACATCAAAACCCAAATCCTGGTTCCCAAGTATGATTATGGTGGAAGGGGTCCAAGTGACAGGTCACCAAGCAGGACCAGGCCCCCAGTACATTCCATTTCCTCCCTCCTGCCCTCCCAAGCATCCAGTTCCTTTGAAAGATCTGGGAGAAGTTGGTGTGACTTAGGTAACAGCCTCTGAGTATCCCTGTCAGAGGCCAGGCTGATGGGAAATGCTGACAGATACTGCTAGCATGTGCCAGCTGCCATGGGAAATACAAAAGATCTGAGACTAGGATCTCAGCCAAGACCAAGCAATTACCATCCCTCCCCTCTGTCCCCTAAAAGTCCACAGTGTTATAGTTTTCTCTTAGATCACTTTATCTTTCTGGCCACCCAGAAAGATAAAGTGATCTGGTAGGTGTCATGACCTAAACAGGGCTTTTGGTTTATGGTGGCACTGGGGATAGAACTCAGGGCTTTTGCACTGAAATATATATATATATATATATATATATATATATATATATATATATATATATGATTTTTTCTTTTTTTGTTACCGGAGATTGAACTCATTACCTCATGCTTGCCAGGTAAGCATGTGTGCCACTGAGCTATATCCCCAGTCTGTATGTATATATAGTCTGAGAGTTTCACTATACAGTCCAGGCTAGCCTTGAACTTACTTCATAGCCAAGGCTGGTCTCAAACATGTAGCAATCCTCCTGCCTCAGCCTCCTGAGTGCTGGAATTACAGGTGTGCACCACCAAGCCAAGCCCCTTTTTATATTTTTAAAACAGGGTCTAGCTAAATTGCCCAGGTTGGGCTTGAATTTGCAACCCTCCTCTCTTAACCTCTCGGAGTGCTGAGATTATAGGTGTGCACCATCACATGTGGTTTAGGGAGATATTTTTGACCCACACCTCCTGTACAGGGGATCAAAGAAGAAAGATTTGGGGCAGTGGGATCAGAACCCCAGGAACAGGTGAGCTAGAGAAATAGGTGTTGGGGGAGGAGGGCAAAGGTTAGAAGTCATCAAAGACCACAAGACTGTGGTCCAATGCCAGCTAACAGGAGCCTCTGTTACCTGCACTGTGGATGGACTCGTCCCCTTGGAATGGACACTCACTCAAGGCTCCTACCCGGGCCATGGACCCGCCCAGAATAATTTTCATCGATTCCACAAAGCCCTGGGGGGACAGCAGGTAAGGTGCGGGATCTACTATTTACTTACCCCCTCGCTACCAACTAAGGGTCTTTCCTGCTCACCTGCATCCTCAAATAAGCCTTCTGACCAGTCCTAATCTCCAGTCCACTGACCTCCGCTGGAGGGATGGGGGCCAGGGCTGGCAGGCCGGTGTGCTGGTCACCCAGTTTGCAGTCCACATAGAGCTGCAGGCTGGGGCTGGGCCGGGATGGACCTCGGAGCCGCAGGAGAGCTGTATGCGTGCGCCCATCAGCCAGGCCAGCTTGCTGTAGATTGACCGCGTGGACTTTGCCATCCTCTCGCTGGTACCGCACTAGTACTGTCCAGGAGGGGAGTCAGTATGTGCACTGTCCCCCATCCCAAGTTCCCCTTGACGATTAGATCAACTCTTCTGAATACCACATCTCTAAAGCTACCACCCCTAATTCAACTGCATTTCTCAACACCGTGTACCATGATAGGTATATAATAAATATTTTCAAATTGACTTAGGGACTAGGAGTTTCTTAGTCTTCAATAGATCAGATCACTTTATACTCTCCCAGGATTATAGCTAGCTCTGTACTCAGTGATTCCAGGAATCTGAGGGACCTCCATCACTGCTAGGCCACAGATTTCCCAATGGGCATCCGCAAATACAACATCCTATCCCTACATCTCCCTCACCCCCACAATGCAATGGATTGAAATCAGGGCATCAAGCATGCTGGACAAGTGCTCTACAATGACCTCTACCCAATCTCTGCTATCCCTACAAATACTGTTTGGGTACCTGGCCTTCTGACTTAAGCACGCTCTACATGTGCCCCTGATACCGGGGCACAGCCTAATGGGTCCATGATCCCTAGTGGAGGTCAAGGAGAAATAGGAGTAGAGATAAAAGTGCTAGGGTTTGAGGGATTCACTAGGACAGGAAAGATGCCCACAAGTCACCTTTGTTGATCTTGCCCACAATAGAGGCCTCCAGCCATCGTGTGTTATCTTGGCGAGAGTACAGTCCAAAGAGGACACCACCTTGCTTGGGAGGCAGGCGAAAGGTGGACAAAAGGTAGATGTCCCCAGCAGTGAGCAGGGCTGTCCGGATCTTCTCTACCACAGCTACCATCTGTCGGGACTCACCCACAGTCAGGAGATCAATTACTGGCCAGACAAGAGAACAGAGTCAAATGCTAAGGCCTGGACTCTCTCCTGAGCCTTCAGGGTGGTAGCACCCATAACCACACCACCCCTCCACCAGGCAACCTTCTCAGAACTCAGCCTTTTTTGCTATCCAACAATGGATGCAGTGGGCCTTCTCGTCCCTCATTATTGCCTACTACATCCCTCTGAGAACCTGCAGGACTGAGGCTTAGAAATTCAAAACCCACTCCACAAACTTGAAATGCCCCCACCAGGTGGCGCAAGAGACACAATGTGGAGATCAGTCCGGAGTGGCACCTGGTGCCCATAGCACAGAAAGGAGAGGCAGCGTCTCCATCCCCGGGTTTGGCTCATTCCACTACCTGGTGCCCCTCCGCCCATCCTGGGGGCTCACCACACTCGTCTGGATAAGAACAGCTGCCCACTGAGGGCTTTGACCCTCCCACCTTTGCAACTTCCCCCACCCCAGTGGAAAGTAGGACCTAGCTCCTCTGCCTCCTGTGTCCTGGCCAAACTGTGGTTTCTCCTCCAGTCAGCAAAGAATCTTTGCCTGTGTCATCTGCTCCAGCTACCTCTCCCACACCCAAGGGCCCATCCCACAGCCAGACCTCCGGGAGCGCCAGACTTCTCAGTCTCCACCCCCCCACCCTGTCTTTGAGGGCTGGAAGCCTGGAGAGAAGGGGGACCAAGCCCAGGGACCCACACAGTGCACCCACCTTCAGGCTGCTCTCCCAGACCCTGGGATGCTTGACGCCAGCCCAGCCAGGCAGCCCTATCAGCTCCCAAACTCACCGCTCTGGCCTCATGCCTGACCCTGGCCAGTACTACTCAACCACCACTCTCTGGTCCCCACTCCTCCCCATCATGCCATAATTTCACCTACTCCAGGAAGTGTAATTCTTCCCTCTGGCTCAGCTTCGGTACTCTTCCCCTCTGCTGTTTGTGTTCCCCACTAACCGGACTGGGGGCAAATAGGGGAGAGGCCGAGAACGGGTCTAAAAGGATGGACACAGGCTTACCCTGTAGGTCCTGACTGGCAGATGCAAAAGAGCAAAGGAAGAGAAGAGCCAGGGCCCCCCGAAGTTCCTGCGTCTCCATGCCGCTCAGCCGGCTCACTACCCCTGGCAGGCAGGCTGCTGGGAGGGGAAGAGGCTAGGCGGAGAGAGCAGAAGGGGGGGAGGGACGAAGGGGGGAGTCAAGGGGGGGCCAGCAGGGGTGGGGGCTGAAACAAAGAGCTGCCAATCACCCTGGAGGCATCACCAGCCCGAGGAACCAGGGGCACTTAGAAGTCTTGGAGGCCTCCCTGCCTTCCGTTTCTCCGTAATGGTCCTCACCCCAAGTGCTTCTCTCTCCCCTATCGCCCCACTATTGGGGGCCTCAACACAGCATGACCAAATGCTACTGTTTTCTGGAAGCCACAGTGAGGAAAGGTAGGAACCCCTGGCGTGGGCCACACAGTGGGCATTATTCTTCAGCTGGCAGCAAAGGATGCCAAGGGAGTGGCCGGAACTTGCTTGCTATAGCGCCCCGAGGATGCCCACATGGCATGAAGCTTGCTGCTCCGGCATGAAGTGCTCTTTATTAGTGTGGAGGTTCCCTGACTTGCGCCTGCTTCTCCATTTTCCCTCATTCTTAGGAAAACTTGGGAGTCTGAAAGCGTCCGATTAGAATGGACGGAGACTCGAAAACACTGATCAGTGAGGTCGAAGCGAAGAAATCAAGAGGAAAAGGACTCCAGAGATAAAGAGTAGAAAACCAGGGGACAGGCCAGGAGCCAAGGACCACACTGGGGCAGTGCGGTGGGTACCGGTGGGCCGGCCATGACCCGGACGACGCGTAGGGGCGCCAGAGTTCCCGTTACTAAGGCAACAGTCCGAGAGCCCACCACCCCTCCCCCACCCGGGCCCCAGCCGGGCCTCTGCTCCAGCCGCTGCCGCCACCGCCCCTGTTTTGTTTCCATAGCGACAGGCTGCGGGGCCGGCTCCAAACATAACGCGCAGTGGAAAACATGCGGCTCGGGGGACCCCCCCCCCGCAGCCCCCGTGCGGGGCTGAGCCCCGAATGGCTCCGGAGCAGTGCAGGCCACGTGCAGTTCGGCAGGAGCCCGAAGAACAAGGCCAGGCGCCCAAGATCCCCGTCTCCTAAAATCACGTCGCCTTCGGAGGTTCGAGGCTCCGCTCAACCTGGGCGCCACGACTCTCCGAGGCGCTCCTGGCCTGCAGCCCGGACACCCTGGGGGAGCCGCCTCTGGATAGGCGGGCAGTCACCCTTCCCCGAGGCCCACAGCCCCGCCTCCCGTTACCCCGCCGCCTCGCAGCCCTAGAGAAGCCGCGCCTTCCCGGGGACCTCCCCTTGCCCCCAGCCCCGAGCCTTCAGAGGGGCGGTGGCTGGGGGCGGAACCGCGCAGAAGAGGGCAGAAGCGTTCGGGGAGATGCTTCCGGGGCAGAGGGCGTGCAAGATGGCGGCGCCCATGGAGCTGTTCTGCTGGTCTGGGGGCTGGGGTCTGCCGTCAGTGGACCTAGACAGTTTGGCCGTGCTGGTGAGGGGTGGCGCCGGCGTCCTTGGCTGCGCCCTAGAGGATTGGGGAGGGGGTCCAAACTAGCCGAGCATCGGAACATTGCCGGGCGGTGCTGGGAGAAACTGAGGCAAAAACCAGGATTAGCCGATATAGTTTCAGTGCCCTGTGCCGTGGTTTCCTAGGATTCGTCTAGCAATGGAAACAGGCTTGACCAGGGGTTTAGGGAGACAGATTATATCCTTGTTTATCTATTTACTACCTGTGTGACCTTGGGGCAATCCTTCTGGACGATTTCAGGGATCTTGGGATTTGGCATTCCTGACTTCTCGGCACTCCTTTTCCTCCTTCCAACTAAACAGTTTACTGAGCCTATTTGTTGAACCAGACAGGTCACAGACAGACTGTGGAAAGAGCTTTGGAGCCAGACTTGATCCATGTCACCTCTACATTCACTCTTTGATTTTAAAAGTACATGTTAGGCTTCTCCTAAATACCAAACATTGTCATGCAAAGAAATGAGTAAGATTTGCCCCCTCTCCTCAAGTGTTTAGGGAAAGGCAGACTTGTAACCATTGGATAACATGCCCAAGTGTACGATATAACATATACCGGAAGTAGGAATAGCCCACTGAATCTTGTCAAAGAAGGCCATGATCAGTGCTATTAAGAAGAGGGTACTAGTTATGAAAAGCTTTTGAAGGGCCGGGGATTTAGCTCAGTGGCTTAAGCGCCTGCCAGGTCGTGAGTTCGATCCCCGGTACAAAAAAAAAAAAAAAAAAAGAAAGAAAGAAAGAAAGAAAGAAAGAAAAGCTTTTGAAGATAAGTATTCAGACAGATGGCAGCAGAGAAGATAAAGAAAGGATTTTCCTATTTGTAATCATGGACATGCCCATAATCTCTCTGAGCCCTGTTTTGCCCATTTGTAAAATATGATTGGTAATGTCTCTTTTTTTTGTGCAAAGGTGCTAAGTATAGGCATAACACATAAAATATTCAGTAAATATTTCTCCTTTTGGTTCCTTGGCCTTTGTGTCTTCTGTTTCCTTCCCTGCAGACCTATGCCAGATTTACTGGTGCTCCACTCAAGGTACACAAGATCACCAACCCCTGGCGAAGCCCTTCAGGTATCCAGTGTCCCTGGGGGTGAGGAAGGGAGTGTGTAAGGGGAGTAGCAGGAAACGAGCAGGAATGTGGTACAAATGTGTATGAATAGCAATCCCAGCACTAATACAGGAGGATCACTGCAAGTTCCAGGCCAGCCTGGACCACACAGTGAGTTCAAGACCAGCCTGAACTACCACATAAATATATACATACATAAATACATACATAAGTGCACATACATACGTAAGTGCACACACATACATACATACATACATAGGCAGCTAAAGTTCTGGTGGCCATACTTTCTCAATGTCAGGAACTCTGCCTGCTCTTCGGACCAGCCACAGAGAAGTCATCTCAGTACCCCACAAGATCATCACCCACCTTCGAAAAGAGGTAGGTGTTTTGGATGGGAGCTACTGGTAAGGCAGATTCAGTCAGTTCAGTGTAACATATTTATTGAGCACCATATAATGTGCCAAGCTGGGCAGAGGTGATGCAGATCATCAAGGAACACACATTTTTTTTTTAAAATGAGGACCTTGTGCTTGCCAGTCAGGCACTGCTCTGCTGAGCTGTATCCCTGGCCTCTAGGGACACACATTCTGATGAGGAAGACACGTACACTGTCACTGTGATACGCAGTAAAGCAGTTGGCTATAGATTAAGTTCAGAGCACTATGGGGGCATCTGGAGACAGTGCCTTCTGTATGCTGGGCAGAGAGGGGACAATATGGACCAACAGCACAAGGAAGAGTAAGAAAGTAGATAACAGTGGTTGGCTTTGACGAAGCCCTCAAAGGTAGTACTAGAAAGGAACTTCTAAGGCCAGCCAGAATTACACAGCAAGACCTTATCTCAAAGAAGAGAAAAGGAAAAAAAAGATAAAGGGACCTTTTTTTCCTTTCATTGCTAGGAATTGGACCCAGGGCCTCATGTGTGCTAGGTAAGCACTGTACCACTGAGTTACATCAACTTTTTATATTTTTATTTTGAGGTTAAGGACACACTAAGATTGCATGCTAGCCTCCAATTTGCAGTCCTTCAGCCTTTGCCTCTTAAGCTTTAGAAAGAAACTCAGTGACCACTTGTTTTTTGGGACCAGATTGGGCTGGATATAGGGCTTAGGAGGGACAAAGCTTAGAACCAGGTTGGGGAATTTGAAAGAGCATTACAAGAGTTGGAGATTTACACTGTGTTATTCACTCTGTCATTGATTGTGTGATCTTGGGCAAGTCACTTACCCTCCCAGAGCTATAAGATCTGTCTTTATAAAAATCAGGTGGCTTAGCCAACATGCTTTCCAAGGATTCTTCTACCACTCACAGCCTGGTTCCAAAAGGGAACCCGTTATCAGAAATGAGACCCTCTTCCTCATTTCTGTTTTCCCAGAGGTTAGGGAACTAGAGAATGATTGGAGGCTTAAGAGGCCTAGAGAAATAGGATCCAAATAAAAGTCAAAGTTATTGGCAGAGCCAGGACCATGGCCCTGATTCCTTATATGCGAACAGAGCTTTTTGTTTCCAAAGTGTTTTCTCCTAAATTATTTACTAACACAGCCACATTGAGAGAGATTATTACACCCACTTCCACTGGGGAGAAACTAATGATCAGAGACATTTAAGAGACAAAGCTTACTCAGAATGTGGAAGGGGTTGCTGAGGAGCTGAGACTGAAGCCTGGGAAGGTAGGGCAGGTTAGACCTGGGGGTATGGGTGGAAGTGTGCATGATGGTGGTGCCTAGGCATGGAATGAGTAGACAGAACAGCCAGGGCCATGAGGGAATAAACCAGGGGATCCTGGACATGAGTTCATGGATCCAGAGAGTTGTTCCCTAGTTCTTGAGGCATTGGCTGCAGCCCAACCTTCATCTGAGCTCTGTTCTTCTGGCTTTGTGGAGTCTGGGTTGGAGCAGTTACTGTTAGGAAGTTGCTGTCAGCAGGCGTGTGGCCAGCTTTCCGTGGAAACTCTGGAAGCTGCTTCTAGTTTGTGGCAAGGCCTTCCTTTCCCCTGCGGGCACAGGACCTTGACAGCCAGTAGGCTCCAAGGCCTAGGCTTTTTGCCAACAGCAACAGCCTACTGACTGGGCCTAGAGAAAAAGACTCGGGGTAAAGCTTGCTGTACCTCCATTGCAATCAGAGGCCAGAGAGGGGGTTACCATTCCCTCCCCACCTGGAAAGCGCCCGTGTACCGCCTTCCTTATCCACCTCATGGATATTTCTCCCACAGAAGTACAATGCTGACTATGATCTGTCAGCCCGACAAGGAGCAGACACCCTGGCCTTCATGTCTTTGCTAGAGGAAAAACTGCTGCCAGTCCTGGTAAGTGTACCTGAATTCCCAGCATTCCTGCCTGTGGGGGTGAGGGTCAGAGCAGTGTGAGAGTCAGAAGCCTACCCTGAGTCAGGGAGGTGCAATGGCTCAGATCTCTTATTCCTTCCTGCCTACCCAATCCAGATCCATACTTTTTGGATAGATACCAAGAACTATGTGGAAGTGACCCGGAAGTGGTATGCAGAGGCTATGCCCTTTCCCCTCAACTTCTTCCTGCCTGGCCGCATGCAAAGGCAGCACATGGAGCGGCTACAACTGCTATGTGGGGAGCACAGGCCTGAGAACGAGGAAGAACTAGAAAAGGAGGTAAAGGAGGTATCTCTGGGATACATGTCTGTAGTGTGAGATGTGCCTCCCAGATGATGGCCAGGAATGGTGGTGTCAGGAGGGGAGGTAGCACTGTTACCATGACTGCAAGCCTACCTGTGTCATCCCTACAGCTGTACCAAGAGGCTCGGGAGTGCCTGACCCTTCTCTCTCAGCGCTTAGGGTCTCAGAAGTTCTTCTTTGGAGATGCGTGAGTCACACTCTAGTGGGGGGAATGGATGGCTTGGAAGGAAGATGATACACATTCAGATGCAGTGGCTGGGCTGGGCTTAGGCTCTGGACAAGAGGTCCTTGGACCAGACACTAGTTCTGGTGACAGCAGCTGTGTGGTAGGGCTGGAGCCAAAACGGTGGTACAGCAGGGTGGGGTGGGAGAGCAGCCAGGTGTAGGAGAGGACGGCAGGGTTGTGGGGAACTCAATGTGCTCTTTATGCTCCCTGGGATAGAGCCCCATTCAGGGCCAGGCTGGCGCCACCTGGGGAGGCCTTTCATACAAGGTCCAGAACTGTGTGTCCTGTCCTCCTCTGGTAGCTTCCTGCTGCCTAAAGCCCACCTCCCAAGGGCGTCTCTTCTCACCAGCTCCATATTGAGTCACCTACCCAGCTGTCCTCCTCTACCCTTCTCTTTCTTTCTTTCTAGTCCTGCTTCCCTGGATGCCTTCGTCTTTAGCTACTTGGCCCTGCTGCTGCAGGCGAAGCTGCCCAGTGGGAAGCTGCAGGCCCACCTGCGGGGTCTGCACAACCTCTGCGCTTACTGTACCCACATCCTCAGCATCTATTTCCCCTGGGATGGAGGTAAGGAGCCAGGGGGAGGACAGCTCTGGGAGGAGTGGGCTGCTATCCAGGGACTAGCTCTTCTTCCTTTCTTGGCCCACAGCTGAGGTGCCACCCTCACGGCAGACACCAGCAGGCCCAGAGACTGAGGAGGAGCCATACCCTCGGCGGAACCAGATCCTGTCTGTGCTGGCAGGGCTGGCAGCCATGGTGGGCTATGCCTTGCTCAGTGGCATCATTTCTATCCAGCGGGCAGCACCTGCCCGGACCCCCAGCACCAGGGCCCTAGGCATGGCTGAGGAGGATGAAGAGCAGTGACTTGCCTCTGTCCTCCCAGGACTGACATTTTTACTGTCATGCATTCCAGAGGCCCCTTTGCCTCCCCACTGCTGATATAGCCAGAAATGGGGTGCTATGCCCTAAAATAAAACCACTCATACTGACTCAGGCCAAACATTCTCTTTTAAGGTTCTGCCATTTTCCCAGCTAGCAACACAGAATCATTTGGGTGCCTGAGCATACGCAGTGGCCTTGGCTTCTGTGGCTGCTTCTGCACTCATGCTGACATTGCTTTGCATGGGCCCAGTTCTACATCTTCAAGAAAGACAAACAGTCCCCTTTTTTGGGTCCAGCCTTCTTAATCTCTTCTTTCCTCCCCCCACCACAATCTTGTGTTTGTACAGACAATGAGCTCATCCTGGGCCTAGGCCCAGTTTCCACAGGCAACCAGCACTTAGCACTCCTACAAAAGCATGGAGTCGAGACACCAGGGTTTCCTGATCTTGCCCTAGGGGCTTTCAGCCCCTGGCACCTACTAAAGAGAAGAGTGAGTCACCTAACCACTGCCCCTGGACTTGTGTCACTGTGAGCTCATCCTAGCCCTGTTGTCCCCTCTTAGCCACTTCCTTCACTCAGCATATGAACTGACTCTGTCCCTTTAGTGCCCATGCTGGGTCCAGGGGTCTGCTTGAGTATCTGCACCATCACTGGCGACGCCACAGGTAGGTATGAATAGAGTAGCCAGGGGAAATGGTCTCCAGGAAGCCAATGGCAGGGTCCTTGATGGTGAGAGGCACATCGTTAGAGGAGCTGGGAAGGAGAAGAGAAGCAAGCATGTGAGCCTGCCGAGGCCCACCCCATTCCAGGCCCAGACCTGCCCACTGCCCTCACCGGTTCAGCACGACCACAACTGCAGAGCCATCCGGACGGAGTAGTGCCACGGCCTCCAAGTCGCTGTTCTCACTGGCCACCAGCCCCACTCGCTGAGACCCCTCTGGAATGAACTTGCTGAATGTGGGAATAAGAATCATTAGCGACTGGCCCAGCCCCTCCAACCACCTGAACACCACCTACCAACTCTTGGCCATGAAGTCACACCCCTGTCACACCCTTAAATCCTGCCAGAGCTCTGCCCTAATTCTGTTAGGCCTCAAACCCTGCTGCTTCACCCCGATACTGCCCTCCCATGTCCCAGCCCCAGCATCAGGCATCCTGGGATTGGCTGTGTCTCTGATGCTGCCTAGCCGTGTTCTGCCACGTATCTCAAGGAAGGATAGGAATGCCTCTCCCAGGAGTTCACCCCTAAATGGCTCAATGTGGGGCAATGTAAGCCTGATGTAGGAGATGACAGGCCTGGTGTAGAATGGGGATGTGTGCCCTCCACTCACCTAAAGTGGCCAAGGTGATAGAACATGGGCTGTTTGTAAAACGTGTCCTTGGCGATATCTACAATGATGGGGCTGTCGACAAAGTTGCGGACCCAGTTAGGTCCCCCCTCAAGGTTCAGAGCGAGGTTCCAGTCGGTCCAGCCAACCACATGGTAGAGGAGATTCTGAAATAGAGACAAAGAGGGGCCAAGGCTCAACATGGGTTTCTCAGAGAAGTCAGTTGGGGTCAGGAGATGAATATGGAGCCAGGGGGACTCCCGTGAGTGAGGGTTCTGTTTCCTTAATAGCAAAGGAGAGGGGCTGGGGATTTAGCTCAGCGGCATAAGTGCCTGCCCGGCAAGCATGAGGTTGTGAGTTCAATTAAAAAAAAAAAATGGCAAAGGAGAGGTCACTATAAAGATGGAGGCATTTTAAGGGAAGCCAAGAAAATAGAGGCCAGTGTAACTGAACCCAAGCACCTGGAAAAGGCATAATCTGAAGGAAAGACAAGATAGAGAATTACAGTAGCCCAAAATTCCCTCAAAAGGCACACAGGCCGAGAAGTTGGGGAGGAAGGACTCAGCCTTTTTGAGGTAGGGCTCCAGGTACTTTGCGGGTAGAGAGGTCAGTGACCCACCGAGATGATGCTGTTGCTGTACTGCATCCCCCGATCCCAGGAACCCAGCCGCACACTCTGCTCCCAGAACTTGGAGCCCACACAGGCCTCTGAGGCAAAGAGCATGGTGTCAGGGAACAGGCGGTGTGTTGCCCCCAGAGTAGCTTTTGCTGGAGCCAGGAAGTCCAGGTACCAGTGCACAGCGATCCCATGGACATACTTAGCTGCTGCTTGGTCTGTCAGCACCTGTACAGGCAACAGGAAAGAGGCCTGAAGCCCTCCACAGGGTTCAGGAAGAAGAACTAGGAGCTCTTGAGAAAACGGCCTGCGCAGGTTGCTCTAGTAACCAAGTTGGGCAGGATGGCAGCCAGCACGTGTAATCCCAGGTACTCAGGAGGCTGAGACAAGAGGATCGTGAATATAAGACCAGCCTGGGTGACATAATGAGGGCCTGTGTCAAAAAACCAAAAATAATAAAAATACAATGCTTTGAAGACATTGCTGTGCCTCTGGGATTCCTTGCGCCCTTCCTGCAGGGCCATTTGCTCCCCCTGCTTAGCGTTTCTCAAGCACTCAAGATGAGCTCATGCTCCTATCCCACGGCCTCTTCAGTTGCCCTGAGTACTGCACAGCCCCTGCCTCAGCTCCAGTGTTTGCTGAAGTGAAACCTGCTCACTGGACCTTCCCTAACTGGCTGTATTCAAACTACAGTTGCTACCCGCTGCTTGCTTTTTCCACAACAGAGTACTAATCAACATTTAATCATTGATGTATTTTAACTTGTCTGCTTCAGAATTTGAGACGGTAGAAACTGTTGCATGTTTTGTCTACTATAACCACTACCTAGGATAGTCTGGCACAGATTATGTACTCAATAAACGCACTAATTGAACCAAAGTTATCAGTAAATACAAGAAAAAGAAGAAGCATTCAAGGGAAAAATAACTTGAGGATCAACTTGGGAATGGTGTGTGTACACTGCCCAGAACTTTCACCAGTGGTTGGTGAAATCCCACCCATCGGGAGACTGGGGCAGGAGGGTCACCTTGCGTTCAAGCCCAGTAAGATCCTGTCGGGAAAAACAAAACAAAATAATTTGAGGGCCATCTTCATGAAGCAAGTAGAGAGTTACGAGATGGAACAAATACAGAGAGTTGGAACAGGAAGGCACTCTAAGCTTGGAGCCAATTGGATGATTGTTTGGATCTGGGGTTTGCTAGGGCACCAATGGGGATCCCAGGCCTTACCACCTGTGCCCAGTGAGGCAGCAGCAAGCGGTTGTCATCCAGCATGATCAGCCGGATATCACGATGAGTGCTGTTGGCAAGGGTTGGACCCAGGTCATGGGCAATGAAATCTCGCTGGTGTTCAGGAGTGAAGCCCAGACATTGGAAGGGGTACCCACTCATCAGCCCTGCAGAAGGCTCATTCTCAACGGTCACAGCCCAGAACTTCAATTTGTGCTCAGCATAGGCATCCAGGAACCTAGCAAGAGAAAGGACAGGCGTGGTCATGACCAAGAAAATGGACCACAACCCTCTGATATTAAGAGTGGGGACAACTAGCAGGCCTCATCTGGAAGGCTCAGAAGGTAGGAGAGGCTGATGGAGAAGCGGCACCACACTGAGGGGTGGGATATGGATCAGATGTCTAAAGAGGAGGGTGGTCCAGGTCCCATGGCCTTGCTGATCCCTTACTTGACAAAGTATTTGGCCCAAGTCTGGTGGTAGATGTCCCCTGGCTGACCCTTGAGCGTCCCCTTCCCATTCACTGCCCCATTGGTCTTGAGCCAAGTAGGTGATGTCCAGGGACTGGCGAAGAGTGAGACAGAGTGCTGGGACATTTGTAGGGCTCTGTGAATCAGGGGTATCTAGAGACAAAAGTAGTGAGGAGAGAGACACCCAGGGGTGGAACACAAACCAGCCCAACCAGCACTTCAGGTTCAGCCATCAGCCCGCACCCTACCCCCCAGGACAAAACAGCAGCAGCAGAAGATTTATATCCCTCTGCAGACTGCCCTAGCTCAACTCTCTTGACCCCCAGATATGAATGCCATCAGAGCCTGAGGCAACCAAAATGCCCACCTTGAGCTTGGTATCTTCCTCTGCAAGGCTGAAATTGTGCAACTGGAAGTCATCAGGGGTGTCATCGTAAGTATAGGTACGGATGGAGAAGTCACAGCTGGCCATGGGTACCCGGATGATGTTATATTCAATCCCTGCAGAGGATGATCGAGATACGGGAGTCTGAATCAACAGGAGAACCTGGAACATGGCTTATCATTTTCCAGTCTTCAGTAGAGTCTCAAGACCATAGAGAATGTGGTGCTCGACTGGGATAGTGGAGGCCAGCACCTGGGTAAAGCACAAGCCCTCTGAGCATGACAGTCCCATGCATGGCCTGGGGATTTAACTCAGTGGCTTAAGCACCTGCCTGGCAAGCGTGAGGTTGTGAGTTCAATCCCCAGTACCAAAAAAAAAAAAAAAGAGAGAGAGAGAGACCCATGCATTTAGTAGAACATTAACAGGGTGATCTTATTCCAATGGCATTTAGGGACTAAATATCAGAGAAACATGAAAAGGTACAAGGAAGGGTCAAAGAAAAGTGTCAAATGCATTGTGTCCTCTGGTCCTACTCCTCACCTTCTTTAGAGAAGTATGATTTGAGTAGCAAATTCTGGGCAGGGGGTGACAAAGCAAGGATATTGAGAGCAGCAGCATCTGTCATGGCCCCTCCAAATCCTTTCACTTTCTGGAACTTTTCTTCTGGCTGCAGGGTCAATAGAAGCCCTGAGGACACCAGCAGGGAAGAAAGGGTATCAGTGCCCAGCAGAGCAACTCCGAATTGGTCACTGGCATAACTTAGATCCAGGAGGACAGAGCCTGGTGGAGGAAGGGATGAGGGAGTGGTCACCTGTGCCAGTACGATTGGCCTGGAAGTTACCCACACTCAGCTCCATCCGACGTCCACTGCGTGTACTCTCATAGCGGCTGAAGTTCCCCAAGGCTGGGAAGGTCACGGGGTCAAGAGAGTCACAGTAGGTGGCATTGCAGACACAGACCACGGAGCTGTAGCCAAAGCTTTTAGGGATGCAGGGGTGGGCACCTGGAAGAAAAGCACACAGGCAGAAGCAAGAGCAGGGGACAGGTAAGGGCAACAGTCATGCTAGTTAGGGGAAACGACATCAGTTTCAAATATCTCCTCCCTGGACCCCCATCCCAATGCTGATCTCAATCACTCCCCAAGGTTTATCCAGTGCCTATAAGAAAGTTCACCATGAGTACGCTGGAAGGCTGCCAGAGGGTCACAGAGCAGGAAGGAGCCTTGGTGCTTTTCTCCTTGGCACTCTTACCTGATGCCCATACCACCGCCTGAAGCAGAAGCAATCCTGTGAGGCTGGTAGCCACGATGCCTACCTTGCCCAGGCATTTGGGACATTCCTAAGAACAGAATGAGGAGTAGCTAGCAGGCAAGTCCTCTGCAGCCTCAGTCAGCTACCCTCCTGGCAGACAATGTGCCACTGAGCTGTATCCCCAGCCCTGTACTCTCCTGGCCAGGGTTGGGTGTGTATGGGTGTTCACAGCCTAGCTTTCTACCTTGATCAAGGACGGGACAAAGTCCACAAAGTGCCAGGTACAACCCTCTCTGCAACCCCTCTGCTGGAGACAGCTTTCTGTCCACCCTAAACAAAGATTACCCCTCTTCCCCTGTATTTCAACCTCAGCCCCTTCCCTCTCTTCATCTGCTGAAAAAGCCACAGTGGCTTGCTTTCAGAATCAGCTAAATGCCAGGCACAGTGGTGTAATCCTGGTTACTTGATTATGACTGTAATCTTGGCTACTTGGGACACTGAGGCAAGAGGATTACAAATTTGAGGTCAGCCTGGGCAACTTAGATGCTATATCAAAATAAAACAAAAAAGGCTTAGATGTAGCTTGGTACATGCTGGATTCAATCACCAGTACCATGAAGAGAAAAAAAAAGAAGGTGAGAGACACAGACAGAAAGAGGAAGTCTCAATGATTGCGATTCCTGGTCCACTTACCTCTACTGAAGAACTTGAAAACTCCATCACATCGGATTACTGGATGAAGAGAAGACTGAGGAGTTCCAGAGTCAGAACAATAAGCGGATCTACAAGAGAAAAATACACGTGCACATATATACTGCAGCCATAGGTACCTGACTAGTCCTATAGGGCAATTCCGGTCCCACGAAAAGGATGGGTCATGTGACAAGGATGGAATGGTCACATGACACAGGAAGTGAGGCAATTGCAGCCATATTTCTAATGGGCAATTGACCTCTTCTTCTTCTTTTTTTTTTTTTTTAACCCAACTCAGTGATTCTCCTGCTTCAGGCTCCTGAGTACTGGGACTATAGGCATGCGCCACCACCACAGCTAGCTCAGGAGTTGGTCTCTGTAAGACAGGTGTGGATGTGGATGATAATTTTGGGAAGAGCCTAGAATAAAGATTTGGAAAAAAAATAGAAAGAAGAAAGAAAGAAAGAAAGAAAGAAAGAAAGAAAGAAAGAAAGAAAGAAAGAAAAAGATTTGAGTGGAGCTGGGGATTTAGCCCAGTGGCTTAAGTGCCTGCCTGGCAAGCACGAGGTCATAAGTTTGATCCCAGGTACAAAAAAAAAAAGACAAATAAACAAAGATTTGAGTAGAGTTGTGTTGGGCCTCCTAATTCCTAGAGAAGGTAAAATACATTCCCAGAGAAGGTTCTCACATCTTGAGAAAAAATAGAAAGTGAAACTAGTAAGGGCTGATGCTCAGCAATAGAGCATTCGCATAGCATCTACAAAAGCCCTGGGTTTAATCCTCAGGACCACAAGGAAAAAAATATAAGGCAGTAAAAAAGAGGCTCACTCTGCAAAATGCTGAAGCCACGAGGTGTGTGCGTGTGTGTGTGTGTATGTGTGTAGTCCCAGGAATTAGACCCAGAAGCTCATGAAAGCTAGGCAAGCACTTTACCACTGAGTTACATTCCCAGCCATTTAATTTTTTTTTTTTTAATTTTGAGATGGAGTCCTGCTAACTCATTAAGTTGCTTGATCTTGAGATCTTCCTGCTTCAACCTCCTGAGTAGCTGAGATTACAGGTGTGGGTCATAGTACTCGCCTTACAGATTTAAAACCCAATCTTTGCCCTAAAAGAGGCCTATAAGTCACCAGAATCGTAGACACGTAGACACGTAGATACCTACAGATAAAGGCAGAAATGGTAACATGTGTACTTGGAGAGTTTCCTGGGATTCAGAGAGAACATCCATGAGTTTAGAGTAACCCAGAAGGCTTCCTGGAGGAGGAGGAGTTCCTAGCTGCACGGGTACAGGGAGGGTGGTTCTTGGGATGAGGGAGCCTGAGGAAGTTTGTGGCTGGTGACGCACCTTTCTGTGCTCCTCTTGTGCCATCATCAGGTATCCCGGCTCAGAAACTGGAGCGTGCTGGGGGCTGGGAGGACTTCACAGTCCTAGAGTTTCCAAAGCCTCAGTGGAGCCCCAGCATCTCAAAACAAAACAAACAAAAAACCCCAATCAGGAAGTGCTATGGAGAGTTAGATCTTAGGGTGCTCATGCGTGGTGTTGCTCCATGAAGCTCATCAAATAATCAACTGAGATTTAGGGGGAGTGGCACCCACAGTCCAACCTGACTAAGTCCAGCTCTGTCAGTCTAGTTCCTCACTGTAAAACAGAAGTAATGACACAAACCCGAAGGTAATCATGTGTATCAGAGAGACAAGCACTGTGCTACCGACACAGTAGACACTGGGAACCATTTGTTTATGTTGGTTTTTTTGGGTTTTTGTTTTTTGGTACCAGAAATTGAACTCACAACCTCATACCTGCCAGGCAGGCACTTATTCCAGTGAGCTAAATCCCCAGCCCCTTGTTTATGTTGTTGCTGTACTAGAGATTGAAGCCAGGGCCTTACGCTGAGATACATCCTCAGCCAGCCAATTTGATTTAATTTAATTTAATTTATTTTATTTTATTTTTTGAGAAAAAGTCTCATGAAGTTGCATGGGCTGGGTTCAAAAATGGGACCCTCCTGGCTCAGCCTCCCAAAGTGGATTTCAGGTATTGGCCACCATGCCCTGCTTACTGGTTTGTGTGTGAGTCCTTTTATGACTTTTGAACTATCTCAGTGAAACCCTTCCAAGACACACTCCAGATAAAGTTGAATATTTCTTCTGGGGCATCTAACCTCAGTGAGACAAGCAAAATTTGAATCCTGGCTGTTTGACCATTGGCCAGTTTCTTACTGTCAAACTATCTCCCACCCATAAAAGGGGAGCGGTAGATCCTATCTCACAGGATTATTTTAGGGTTGAGGCATGCTCATGTGTATCTAATACATTGTTGATGCCTTATGTCACAACCACCAGTGCTTAAGAAAGAACCGAGTTCCTTGAAGGAAATGTCTTAGTCACCTTGGTGGCCTCATGCCCTTGTGAAGAGGCCATTCCAGGCTCAGCATCAAGGCACTGGACTGAATGGGACCATCTAGGTGCTGTGTCAACATCTACTCCACTCATACTTGTTTTTCCAGGAAGCACTGGGCAGGATTTAGAAGGGCAGGCACGTCACTTCCAACGCATCCCATTCCGCTCATTCACTTCCTCCAGTTCACTCATTCCCCACCTGTGCTGCGGCTGCTTAGCCACATCCACAGATATTTCCTGTGTAATCTGCTCCTAGCTATCCTGTTGGGTTTAGAGGCCCCTTTCCTCCCTATTTCTCTCTCTCTCTCTCTCTCTCTCTCTCTCTCTCTCTCTCTCTCTCTCTCTCTCCTCTCTCTGAGGACCCAGTAGAAGTCTTTTGTTTCTCTTCCTTCTCCTCCACCTTTTTTTTTATTTTTTATTTAATTTTTTTTGGGGGGGTACCGGGGATCAAACTCACAACCTCGACTTTGCCAAGCAGGTGCTTATGCCGCTGAGCTAAACCCCCATCCCTCCACCTTTTTTTAAAAAACAGATATCACCCTCAAAGAATGAATATTTATTTACTTTTAGGGGGGTACTGGGGATCAAACTCATGACCTCATGCTTGCTAGGCAGGCTCTTATGCCACTGAGATAAATCCCCAGCCCCTCCTCCACCTTTTTTTGCATTATTTTCAGAGAGGGCCTGGTTAAATTCCCAAGCTGGTCCTGAATTTGAAATCCTAAAAAAACAAAAAAAGTCTTACGGCGCTGGGCAACAAAGCAACCCGCTTACCTCCCTGGTAGGCAGCCGTGAGCCTACCGGCGCAGGGGCCAAGAATCAAACATCCCCACTGCCCCGTTAGCAAGTGGGAGCCAGAGATCTGAGCATCTCTTGGGAGCATGACCGTATGCAATATAGCAAATATGGGGGATTTCCTTCTACCATCTCTTTGAAGGCAAATACTGTTATTACTGTTTTGCTTTGTTCTAATTAATCGCATTGCGCTATTTGATACTCTGTTTTGGTAGGTTTTATTATGTTCTGTATTTGATTTGATTTTTCTATACCTGATTGAAAGAACAACTATTGTGAAGACAACAACATATACTTTTTTTTTTTTTTTTTTTTGGTACCGGGGATTGAACTCATGACCTCACGCTTGCCAGGCAGGCGCTTAAGCCACTGAGCTAAATCCCCAGCCCAACAACATATACTATAGTACCTATTTTTTTTTTGTTTTACTATGGTACCTATTACTGTTATCCCAATAACCTGCTGTGAAGTTCTGTACCAATTTCATTGCATTGTCTTGATTGGCTTTCTTCTGTCTTGTTCTGTTGTATTTTGCTACCTACAAAATAATTTTAAAAAATTTAAAAAGAAAGAAAGAAATCCTTCTGCCTCAGCCTCTCTAGTAGGTAGGATTACAGCTACCATGCCTAGCTTGCTCCTTCTTCTTTTTTATTATTATTATTACTTTTTTTGGTACTGGGGATTGAACTCACGACCTTGCGCTTACCAGGCAAGCACTTAAGCCACTGAGCTAAATCCCCAGCCTGCTCCTTCTTCTTGTCCTCCCTCCTTTTTTCAATATAGGGGACTGAACCCACAATCTTTTTTACAATTTTTTGAAATTGTCAGACAGGACCTCACATAAGTCTCTGTATTAATGCCCAGCCTTACCAGGTGTGATGGCATATACCAGTGATTCCAGCACTTGGGAGGCTGAGGCAGGAGAATTCACATGAGTTCAAGGCCAGCCTGAAAATGTGCCAGTAAGAACCAAGGATATAGCTCAGTGGCACAGTGCCTGACCGGCAAGCATACGACTCTGAGTTCAATTCCCAGCACCAAAAATCTTTTAAAAATTTTAAAAAATGGGCTGGGGATTTAGCTCAGTGGCTTAAGGGCCTGCTTTGTAGGCAGGCAGTCATGAGTTCAATCCCCAGTACCAAAAAAAAAAAAATTTTTTTTTTTAAATAAAATGTACCAATATATTTAATTAAGTTTTTAAAACAACCCTCTTGGGCCAGGGATTTAGCTCAGTGGCATAAGTGCCTGTCTGGCAAGTGTAAGGTCATGACTTCAATCCCCAGTACCAAAATAAATAAATAAACAAAAAAAATAAAATGACCCTCTTCTCATATATGACCCTTTTGTTCCCTTAGTAAGGTGTGGCATTCACCTATACCTTTTCGGGGGGAAGAAGGAGGTGCTACGATCTAACCCAGGGTTTCAGGCATGCTAGGCAATGCTCTACCCCTGAGCTGTATCTTCAACCCTACTTCACCAACCATAGAAGAGTAACAGTAACCAGAGTGTTCACTGCACAGCTGAGTTCAAATGGAAGGCACTTGTACTCAAAAGCCAGATGTGGTGGCGTAGGCCTGTAATTTCAGCACTTGGGAGGCTGAGGCAGAAGGACTGCTATGAGTTCTACTTTTTCTTTTTCTTTTTTCGGTGCCAGGGATTGAACTCATGAGCTCAAGTTTGCCAAGCAGGCACTTATGCCACTGAGCTAAACCCCCAGCCCCGTGCTGTGAGTTCTAGACCAACCTGGGCTACACATTAATTTCAAAGCTAGCCCAAACTGCATAGAAGAGTCTCTGTCTCAAAATAAAACAAAAAGGGTACTTGTACCTCAGATGCTGGGTTCTCATTTTTCTTGAGATAAAATAGCAAAAGTATTTTTTCTCCTGTGCTGGGGATTGAACCCAGGGCCTCTTGCATGCTAGACAAACACCCTGCTATGGAGCTACATCTCCTTTTTTATTTTTTTGTGACGTAGTCTCACTAAATTGGCTTGAAGTTGCCCATCACCTGCCTCAGCTCTTCAATACCTGGGGTTACAGGGGCAAACCACCAGGCCTAGCATATAACCAGTCTTTTTTCTTTTCTTTCTTTTTTTTTTTTTTTTTGTACCGGGGATCGAACCATAGCCAGTCTTTGATGAGTGCTTATTATGTGCACTAACCTGCCAAGGCTGTGTTACAAGTCAGACAACTGAGACTGAGGGAACTTAAAGAGGCAGGGCTACACCTAGATTCCTATCTGTGCTAAGCTAAAGCTGCAGGGGATCTGAACCATTAGGTCATAACAGTCTCCCATGTGTTTCAGGAATATATTTTTAGTCTCCCTTAAAAACTGTAATAGTTGTAAAAAGCAAATTTCATGGTGCCTGGTTTTTTTTTTTAATTCTAATGCTCTTTGCCCAGGCACAAGCACAGAAAGAAATGCTCAAGAAAAAAATATTTGTTGAATGAATGAATGAATGAATAAATAAATAAATAAGTTAAGCTACCGAGTAGTCCCCAGTATCCAAGGTCCTGCCTGTCCTCAGCGTGGTCTGAACTTCAGGAAGAGTGATGCAAACTCTAAATGCAGTTATTAGTCCAAGCAAGACCTAAAGGAGAAATGGAACCAGGGTATACAAAACAAAAATTCAGTACTGAATACTTGGTACCCTGCTTTGAGCTTCCTATGTAGGGGTAAGAAGGGGCTCAGAGCTGGTGATAATATCTTGGGAAGGTGTTTTGTGAGTTTTAAGGTTCCACAGAGATGGCAGGATTTTTTTCTATCTGGTACTGGGGACTTTTTTTGTTGTTGGTTGGTTGGTTTTGGGGTTTTTTTCCTTTTCTTTTTTGTACCGAGGATCAAACTCACAACCTTGTGCTTACCAGGCAAATGCTTGAGCCGCTGAGCAAAATCCCTGGCTAGTTTTGTTTTTTAGAGAGTCTCACTATGTAGTCCAGGCTGTCCTTGAACTCACATGTAGCCCAGACTGGTCTTAAAACTCAAGATCTTCCCACCTCAGCCTCTCAAGTGCTGGAATTATAGATGTGTACCACCACACCTGGCTTCTGGTATAGGAGATTTAAAAAAGGACCTTATACATGTTAGGCAAATGCTTGACACTGAAAACTGAACCCTGTCCCTTTTTACTTCAGACACAGCCTTGTAAATTTCCTCCAGTTATTGGGTCCTGACCTAGATCCCCGATCTCCCAAACAAATGTCAGGCAAGGGCTTAAATAAAATGAGACAAGTGGTATGATTTTAGGGCTCCAGGAGGGTCAAAACACTTTAATTGAGCTCGAGATGCTAAGAGCTAGGACAAAGATTTTTCTGGACTGCCCACTTTTATTAGGTCTAACAACAAAGGTCAGGGAAACTGAGGAAAGCGCAGGCAATGAGCAGGACCATGGGAGTCACTTCAAGGACATTTCCAAGTAATGAATCATGTCATTTTAGGAGACCCGTCTTATCATGAAGACTGGGTAGAAGTGCGACTGTAGGAGTAATTTCTGCAGCTGCAGTCTCTATCTACTTAATTGATGTTTGAGCCAAGTGTCCACAGTTGTGGCCTTATCTTGCCCTTTGAGGTATCTTCTGGCCTCACAGACCACTACAAGCCTCAGCCAGGACCAGTGATTCCTAGAGATTCACTTCCTATGAATCAGCTGCCGTCACCAGGCAAGGGGCGGGGGCCTAGGACAGACTCACAGATAAACACAGAGAGCCAATTAGTTAATTTAAATCCTGCTCAGCGCTGCTTCGTAGTGGAGCCCAACATCTGGTGGCCTCAACCTTGCAGCTGTCTCATCTTAGCCTCCCAGGTAGTCAGGGTCACACTTGTGCTCCAGCCAGGAGTTTGACTAGATGGCAGGAATTACTGTTGTCACGGTTATTTGGCCTCTCTTGTTCCGGGTAGTCAAAAGAGTCTTCTATCTAAAACCTCTACCCTTGGGGCTAGGGATTTAGCTAAAAAAAAAAAAAGAAAGAAAGAAAGAAAGAAAGAAAGAAAGAAAGAAAGAAAGAAAGAAAGAAAGAAAGAAAAAGAAAGAAAGAAAGAAAGAAAGAAAGAAAGAAAGAAAGAAAGAAAGAAAGAAAGAAAACTCTATCCCACATCCTTGTTCCCTTTTTTTTTTTTTTTTTTTTTTTGGTCCCAGGGATTGAACTCACGACCTCGGGCTTGCCAGGCAGGCACTTAAGCCACAGAGCTAAATCCCCGGCCCCACGCCCTTGTTCCTGATGGTCACCATTCCATTTCTCTTGTCTCCTCACAGAAGGGCAACATGCAGGGCATCAGCCTGGATGGGCACCACGGGACTCACATAGGCTTGCAGTTTCTGCTTCAGTGCTCATTAGATATGAAGCCTAAGGCCAGGGATTTAGCTCTGTGGCACAGCACCTGCCTGGCAAGTGTGAGATCCTAAGTTTGATTCCCTGTATTAAAAAAAAAAAAAAGCTATGAGGTCTAACCTTTCAGAGCCTGTTTCTTCATCACCAAGAACACTTTTTCCTCAAGCGTTGCCATGTGGAATGGTACGTGCAATAATGTCATTTACAGCTGGGCTGGGGATTTAGCTCAGCAGCATAAGCGCCTGCCTTGCAAGCAGGCAGTCGTGAGTTCGATCCCTGGTACCGATAAAAAAAAAATGTCATTTACAGCCAAACAGCCTCTTGTACCATGTGACCCCCTGCAGTGCTAACCAATCTCGCCCTGGTCACCAGGATCTTCCTGGCCAAGCTCCTGCCTGTATGACTTGACCTTTAAGCTCAGCTGACACTCAGTTGCTCCCCTCCAGGAAGCAGTTCTCTGACTTTCCAGTTGCTCTGCCTTCATCTGATTCCCAGTTGCTCCTTCTTCTTCATGGGGTTCACTTCCTTTCTGTCTGCATGCTTCTCAGGTTTGTCTCAGGTCTCACATTTCATCACCCCACGAGACCATTCCATGGCTTTATTTTACAGTTGCTTTAGGTTCCAAAATCTCCAATTCCAACTTTATCTTTTATATACTAGAGACTGAACCCAAGTCCATGTGAGCCCAGTGCATTTACACTGATCTGTATCTCCAGCCCTTTTTATTTTTTAAGACAGGGTCTCCCTAAATTTCTCAGCCTCTCTAACTTGCGACCCTCTTACTTCAGCCTCCCAGCTCGCTGGGATCACAGCTCTGTACTGCTGTGCCCAGCTCCACTCTCTTGTCTGATTGCTTGAGCTGCCCTCAAGAGCGTGCCCCTGGGCATCTTAGGCTTTTTTGCCCCACGCAGGAGATCAACATCTCCTCTTTCCCCCAGCCAAATGTGATCTGCCTCTGATCCTCCTCTACAAATAGAATCCCTTCCTCCAGGGCCAGATGGAGCCTGACTCTGCCTTCTCCCCATTATTTCTCCCTTAGAACACCGAAGCGCTTAGTTCCTGATCCCCATTTTTGTACTCCGAGCCTCTCTCAAAAAGAACTGGGTGGGTGGGGGATGTGGCTTAGGGATACAGCACGTGCTTGGCTGGCAAATGTACAGCTCTGGGCTTGAGCCACAGCACACGCGCGTGCACACACACACACACACACACTATACATAGCACACACATCCCATATACACCACACACACTGACAACACTGTGCACACGCTGCACACACCGCGCACACACCACACACGCAGAGCAAAGAAAAAGAATTACTGAATTATCCAACTAAAACTCAAATTCTGAAACTACTACCTACCCTCTCAATCCTCCCACTCCATGCTGTATATAAGGGATGTGGGAGGTTGCACCCTTGCCCCTCCTCTTTTTCTCACCTTTCTACTTGGCCAACACACCTAGTTGCCCCCTCTCCAAGACCACCCTGCATCTCACCCCTGCTGTCCCCTCTACTCTGCCCTCAACATTTTCTTCTTTTTTTCCCCTGAGGGACTGAACCCAGGGCCTCAGGCATGCTAAGCATGCATCTGACCACCACTAAACTACACCCTCATCTCTTCCTCCCTCTAGAAAAAAATCAACTATTCATCATGAAGGGCTCAGCCGCAGCACCCTTGCTAGGCATTCTCAGGCCCACACACTAAGCAAACTTTACTTGGGTATCTGTTGTGCACAAGGCCTCCTTCCAGATCCTGGGGATACAGCCACAAATAAGATGATAAATTCCCTGGCATGTTGCAGTTATGTTCTAAGGGGGTGAGTGGGCACAAAACCATAATTTCAAGATAGATGTAGTGGTGCACTCTGGGAAGCTGAGGCAGGAGGGTCACAAGTTCAGCCCAGCCTGGGCAACTCAGAAACTTAGCGAGACTATGTCTCAGGAGGTAGGTTGTGGTCCCTGGGAATGTAGTTCAGAACACAGGCTCTGAGTTCAATCCTCAGCACCACACACGCACACACACACACATCCATCCACACGCAAGCACAGTTCAGGTGGTGATAGCTTTGAAATAAATCAGAAAGGCAGAAAGTGCTGGAGTAGCAAGGGTGGGGTGGTGGTAGGAAGCGAGTCTGGAAGCGAGACTGTGGGACCTGGGTGGCCACAGTAAGGACTCTGAACTCTGCGCCAAGATGGAAATTCACTGGAGAGCTGGTGCAGGGAGGTGACAAGATCAGACTTATGTTTAGATCATTTTGCCTATGGGGTAGCAATCAAATGCAGACAGACCAGCATCAGTGCTAGCCTGAACTACACAGCAGACTCAAAAAACCGAAAGTAAAAAAAACTCCCTTTGCCCACACACCCTCCTATAACACAGGCACACAGCCTTCTCATCTCCTTTGCTACTCTGATCACAATTATAAGCATGTACAAAGGATTTAATGTCTGATCCAGCGCCCAGCTCATAAACACAGTGACTGTAACAGTGACCTGCAAATTTGGTTGCCCACTGTCCTTCCTGCCCTTACTCCGGTAGGGTTGGGACTAGTGTCCCTGCTGTATTCTCAGGACTGGCACAGTGCCTGGTACTGAGCCAGCACTCAGTGAACGTTTGTCGAATGACTGAAGAATGTATGAACTATATAAATTTTCCCCTCCACTCCTCAAAAAAAGAACTGCATAGGATTTGATTTTATCACTTCTTTTTTGTTAGTAAAATAAAACTATCCCTGCAATACTAATAACAATGACGACGCAAATGTTAAGCACAAACGCAGGGCGGGGAGCGTTTAAGAACCAAGGAGTGGGGCTGGGGATTTAGCTCAGTGGCTTAAGCGCCTGCCTGGCAAGCGTAAGGTCGTGAGTTCGATCCCCGGTACCAAAAAAAAAAAAAAAAAAACAAGGAGTAATGGGAGCTGAGAATTTAGCTCAGGGGCATCAGTGCCTGCCTGGCAAGCGTGAGGTCGTGAGTTGATCCTTAGTTTAAAAAAAAAAAAAAAAAAAAAACCAAGGGGCACAATCTCCATTCCGCGTACCGTCGGCGTAGTGAAACAGCAGCCCCAACCGGAGGCCAAGGGAAATCCCACAACAGGATGCAGAGGCGAGAGGGCGGGGCGAGAAGCTGCACCTCGGCAAAGTGGCCCGAGAGTTCAGCAGCAGCACCAAAATGCGCAGCCGCAAAGCAGCGCCTGGGGCGAGGCCCAGATCCTTCTCGGAAAGGGAGATTGACGTTTCCCCGGAGGCGGGACTCAGGACCCTTCCGCACTTCTCATTGGTCCTTCTGGAGACGAACAATTTTCCCTCACCAGTTATATAGCCCAATAGGGGCAAAAGGATGTTCGTGATCTACACTACGAAAGATTGGGTCGGTTGACAACAAGGAGGGATTTGGTAAAGTGGATTGAATTGCCACCGTGACTCCACCCCACCGAAATTGAGCAAGATTCCTTAATTGACTGCTTAGGGAGCTTCAAGACGTTTAGTGCCCAAAACCTGTCCCAGTGGGAAGCTTGGTGTCCACCTCCTCTATCTTGTTTAGTCATTTTGGCTGCGACCCAGCCTTTCCTGAGGCTGTATTTTTGTTGTGGCGAATTATTCAAGAAGCCTTGCGAGCTGACGCCATCTCTTCCTTCCCTTGCCTGTAGGGCATTACGGTGGCCTCACATTCTGAGGGTCTGAAGCTTTTCTTTTCATTCTTTCTTTCTCTCTCTTTTTAAAAACAGGATCTCGCTATGTAGCTACCGCTGAGTTCGAACTCGCAGTGATCCTCACTGCGTCCTGTGTGTTGGGATTACAGGCACGCATCACTCAAATCCTGGAACTTTTTACACCCCACCCTGCCACTTCAGAAATTTGTCTATTGACACTTAACACCCTGCTGTGTTTTAGGTCTAGTGATGACCAGGTCCCTGCTCTTGGGAACTTATATTCTATGGGACAACACAAATAAAAAATTATTTTTAACTGTCTAGGTGGCTTTTCAATTCTAGAATCTAGTAACATGTCATTGCATAAAATCAGTGTTTTTCACAAAATAATTTTACATAGTGCTAAGTGGTCAAAACAACAAGCCAGGCCTGTGCCCAGGAATCTTGTCTTAGGTGCCTGAGGCCCTGAGTTCGAGCTCGGTGCAGCCTGATGAGTGATGATGATAAACTGGAACAGGTTTGGATGCTTACACGGTGAGATTGGAGCTAAGGCTCAATTTAGGTGAGCCTACTAGTGCAGGGAAAAGCATTCCAAACTTGGGAAACATCAAGTGCAAAGGTCCTGGGGTTTGGAGACAGACTGGTAGCATCAGTGTGGCCTAGGTTGGAGATTACTTTAAATATAACGGGAAGCCAACAGATTTATGCAGAGCCTTGGTAGAACATAATTCATCATCACTTGAGAAGTGGAAAATGAAGTGTTGGCAAGGAGTATAAATAGACTAGTTCAAAGACTGCAGAGAAGGTAGTAGCCTGAATCAAGTAGAAAGGAGGTGGTAAATATGGTTGCATTTAAAATAGGATTGCTCCTGGACATGGTGTCCCACACTTACAATCCCAGCATTTGGGAGGCTGAGGCAAGAGGATTACCGTTAGTAAAGCCTGGGTTACACATTGAGTTCAAGACCAGCTGGATTACGTATCAAGAGTCTATCTTAAAAAACAATCAACAAAACAAAAAAATTGTTTAAAGAATTTCTGTGTGGAGCCAGGCATGGTGGCACACTCCTGTATTCCTAGCACTGAGGAGGCTGAACAGGAGAAATGTTGCAAATTCGAGAACAACCTGGGCTACAAAGTGAGTGCAAAGCCAGTGTGAACTGCATACAAGACCCTGTCTCAAAAAAAAAAAAAAATTCCTATGTGGGTCAACCATGGTGGCACACACTCAGGAGACTGAGGCAAGAGGATCACTGCAAATTGGAGGACAGCCTAGACTACATAGCAAGACCTTGTCTCAAAAAAACAAGACAAACAAAAAAGGAATTCCTGCCGGGTGTGGTGACACACACACCTATAATTCCAGCACTTGGGAGATTGAGGCAGAAGGATCACCACAAATTCGAGGCCAGCCTGGGCTATGCAGGAAACTCAGGATCAGCAAACCTTGTTTCAAAAAAACTTTTTTTTGAAACCTTATTTTTTAAAAAAAGAGAACTTGTGTGGGCTGGGTGTGGTAACATACCTATGATTCCACCACCTTGAGGGGTTGAGGCACGAGAATTGCTGTAAGTTTGAGGCCAGTTTGGGCTACATAGTGAGTTCAGGGCCAGGCTGAACTACACAGTGAGACCTTGTCCCAAAAAACACAACAAACAAAAACAATAAATACATGGATCTCAGCAAGGCCACCAACATAAGAGGTAGAAAAGCAGGATGTAAACCACATATGGTGGTACACAGCTGTAAACCTAGCACTGATGAGGCTGAGGCAGGAGGATAGTTGAGAATTTGAGACCAGCCTGGGCTATACACAGTGAGTTCATGGCCAGTTTGAACTACATGACACCCTGTTTTAAAGGAGGGCAGAAAAGTGCTGTAGAGAGAACCCTGGGGACTGCAGTGTTCAGCAGTCTAGCGTGTAAAAGCCGGTAAAGGAGATCCAGAAGGTTAAAGTATCAGAGCAAATAATGTGATATTTTAAAAGACAAAAAAGGCAAAAATTTAAGAAGAAAATTCATGATTATCAGGATTAATTGCTGTCTTGAGATCAAGAGATATAGGTAGAGAAATAATCACTGAAAACTTTGTCCAAAGCAGTGGTTAGCCTGGTATGGTGGAACACAGTGGTAACCCTAGCACTAGGGAGGCTGAGGCAGGAGGATCACACTGGCTACATACAGGGTTAAAAATCAGCCTGAAATATACAGCAAGATGCCCCTGTTTCAGACCAAAGAAAAAATAAAGAAAGAAAGGAAAAGGAGAATGAGGAGTAGTACCAGTAGTAATAGTAATACAGAGAGAAGGAGCCTGAGGTTAGTGGGTAAGGAGAGAATAGATGTGTAAGAGTGGAGAGGAGATGGCATCTGCCTAGCAAGTGTGAGGTCTTGAGTTCCAGTCCTAGTCCCCCCCCCCAAAAAAAGGTGGAGAGGTGGAAGAGAGAAAAATCTTTTGCTGTGTTAAGGAGCAGATATAATGTGGTTTTTGGAAATAGCATCTTGAGTTTTCTTTAAAAGTCCAGGAGAAGTGCTAGGGATTTAGCTCTTCGGCACAAGTGCCTGCCTGGCTTGCATAAGGTTGTGAGTTCATCCCTGGCACCACCGTCCTCATCGTCCTCCCACCCCCTGCAAAAAAAAAAAAAATCCAGGAGAGAGTTTTGTGTGGTGAAAAATGTCTATAATCCCAGTACTCAGGAGGCTAAGGCAGGCGGATTGCCACAAGTTTGCAGCCAGCCTGGCATACACACTGAGTTCAAGGCCAGTCTCAACTACATAGCCAGACTCTGCCTCAAAAAATTTAAAAAAAAATGTGTTTTAAAAAGTCCAAGAGAGGGCTGGGGATTTAGCTTAGTGGTGTAAGCACCTTCCTGGTGAGCACAAGGTCGTGAGTTTGATCCCTGGTTAAAAAAAAAAAAATCCAAGAGACTTGGGCCAAGTGGTTCACACCTGTAATCCCAGTACCCAGGGAGGCTGAGGCAGGATTAGCACAATTTTGAGGTCAGGAAAACAGCAAGACCCTATCTCAAAATAAATAAATAAAAATTTAAAAAGTCCAGAAGCCAGTTGTGGCAGCATACCCCTGTAAATTCCAGCTGCTCAGGAGGCTGATGCAGGAAGACTGCCACTTCCAGGCCACCCTGGGCTGCTCAGGTAGAGCTCCCCTCTTTATTATTTATTTACTTATTTATTTAAGGGCTCCAGGAGGATCAAAATCCTTTGCAGAGTTCAGACTCTAGTGGCTTAGACGGGGATATCTCTGGATAGCCCATATTTATTTAGGGGGTTAAAGTGGAAAACGCAGGAAATTGAACAGACCTTGGGAGTGTTTCAAGGACTTTTCTAAGTAACAAATTATGTTAATGTAGGAGAACTATCTTATGAAAAGATTTCCATGTTAGATTTTACTACAGGAATGAAACGCCTGCAGCTACAGTCTTTAGTTAATTGGAGTTGGAACCAGGTGTCCATCTCTCCATATTAAAAAAACAAGTGTCTAGCAAAGAGGGTGAAATTGAAATTTATTGAAGGCTTACTTAGTATGTTAAGAGCTTTACAAACATTCCTCTTCACAATGGTTTACTGATTGGGCAAATGAGGTTAAATAATTTGCCCAAGGTCATGCAGCTAGAAGTGGCAGAGCTGAGGCCACCTGGGTTTCTCTGATTCTTCATGCCTGCCTCATCACGCCACTGCACAGGCACAAATGCTCCTGGACTTAGATGCCAGACGTGCATTCCCTGTCCAGCATGCTCCTGAGGACAAAGAGCCACTCTAAGTCTGGAGGGAGTTTAACGCTTTTCCTGCTCCCACACTGAAGGTGGGGCGTCTCCCTCACAGCCCGAACTTCTGTGTAGCACAGGACAGATGCTGTCTCAGTCCAGAGGGGCAGAAAGCAGCAGAGGCCTCCAAGGGTAGGAGGGCAAGGGGCACTTTGCGGGTACACACAGCAGGTTTCTTCGTGAGCCAGCCTGTGCAAGGAACTGCTGGGGGCCGCTGGTTCTGCCCAGAAGGTGCCTATGGCCCCAGCATCCATGTGTATCTGTTCGGTGTGACCAGAAGCCCAGGTCAGAGTCCAGTCTCCCGGCTGCCCCCACTGAGGCTGAGGCTGTGGGGGCGAGTTCCGCGCTCCAGCCTGCGGCCTGACAGGAGACGCCGCAGGGAGGAGCCTGAGCTCAGGTCGCCACAGCTCCGGAGGTGGAGGCTCTCTCGGCCCAGCCGGCCCCACGGGCTCCGGGGCACCTGGACGGAATACACAAGATGGCATGGAGTGGCCTATCCTGAAGCTCCAGGCTTTCCCAGGGATCTTTCCTGGCTCCCTGAACGTCTACCTGCTTATGTCCATGGGTTCCCATCCCAGTGGGATCTGGTGACTTCTTGGACATCTGGAGGAAACGAGTGACCAGGCCCCGGCCTGGCCAGTTTCCTTTCAGGTCCCCCAGAGAGTGGGCGGGTGCAGGGCCCGAGGGCAAGGGGAATTTACGGAAGGTGGGCACAGGGCGCCGTTTCTCGGCTGATCGGGCACGGAGCAACTTGGGGGAAGGGCAGCGGGCCAGGCGGAAGAGGCAGGCTTCAGAGCAGAGCCCTGAAGAGAGACAGCAAGAGGAGAGTGGAATGTGAGGGTGCACGGGGACTAGGTTGTGTCCCCTGCCCTTCACCCCAGATGCCAACTACATGCCTGACCTGTATCTGCAGAGGAAACGGAAGCAGCTTCTTCCTCAAGCACTTTGGTATAAAGGTCCCTGAAGTCAGCTGAGGAGGAGAATGACAGGGACTCAATGGGGACACTCTGGACACATGTACTCTCCCAAAATCAAAGGACCATTAATTATGTCTGGCTGCACCAGCCAGTAACTAGATGGTACAGTACACAGAGACAGTGAACACAGTGCTGCTGTCTAATATTACACCACTGTCACTGACGAGGAGCTTGTGTGTCACTTGGTATTATCTGCTTCCCAGGCACCAACCATCTGGGGCCCTGCTTAGCTTCCCAGGTTGGATGAGGCTGGGCACCTTCAGTCCATCTTACTCCCATTATCTTTTCTCTCAGCAACTCTATAGCACTTTTGGTTGAGATGCTGTTATTACACCTGTTTTACAGGTGAGAAACTGAATCATACCAAATCCTCACCCACGCCTCTAATCCCAGCACTTTGGGAGGCTGAAGCAAGAGGATCCTGAGTTTGAGCCCTGCCTGGGCAATTTAATGACTTAGCAGGACCTTGTCTCCAAGTGAAAAGAATTACAAAAGGCTGAGAATGTAACCCAGTATGAATGAAGGCCCTGGGTTTAATCGCCTGTCCCAAAGGTGTGTGTGTGTGTAAAAAGTCCTTCGTGGTTACTAAGCAACGATGCCCTGCCCAGGAAGGGTACACCTCTCTCTTCCTCAGGAACCTCAGCAGGGCCTAAATCCTGGAGGTGTCCATGACCTTGTCAGCTCTCGGACTCTTGCTCCCCAGAACCTGCGGTGGGGCACTCACCAGTGTCGCTGGAAGTGGTGATGCCTGGGTCACTGTGGGACCGCGGCAGCAGCAGCAGCGGGGCTGGGGGAGCCGGGCAAGGTGACCGGTGCCCGGGCGGGGTGAGGGAACCTGAGCTGTCACTGAAGCGCCGCGCCGGGGCTCGAGCGGGCGGGGCGGCCGCAGGGCGGCTGCCTGCCCGCGGGACCCGCCGCCTCAGCTCGGGGAAGCAGGGCCCCACCCAGGGCGGCCAGCCCTCCAGCCGGTGGCAGCTGCGTGCGGCTGTGGGGGCGCCCAGCGCCGGCGGGGCCTCGGGGGCGGAGCAGGAATAGGAGCGCGCCGCGCGCGGCGGTCGCCGAGGCAGGGGGCTCTCCTCGAAGGGGCCCCGCAGGCCGCAGTCCAGGCTGAGGCAATAGCCGGCGCGGCTGCGCTGGATGGAGCGGAAGAGCACGTAGTCGACGGAGCGCACGGAACCTTGCAGCTCCAGCAGGCAAGAATCCTCGGACGGACTGGAACCCCCCGGGAGGTCGCCGATGGCCGACAGCACCAGGGACCCGCTGTCCATGGACACTGTGGGCAGCAGGGGGCGCTGACAGCACGGCCGGCGTGCCCCAGCTAGGCAGCACCACCTTCTGGCCAGTCTGTCTCCAGCTTGTCTCAGAAGAGACAGGCAGGTCCAGGGTCTGAGAAGCCACAACCCTCTTCTGTCCCTAAGTCATCAGCTGAGACCCTCACCGGCCTTCCGGTTCCTGGCATCCCTGCCTCATTCTCCCCTCCCCCAGCTCTCTGCTCACCATCCACAATGGAGGCCACTCGCTCGCACATGCAGGTGCCATTGTGAAGCTGAGGATCAAACAGAGTGGCCTGCAGAAGAAGAGAGTGTCAAAGGTCCAGCCCTGTATACTGGCATGGCCACTCATATGCTCTGGACAGAACTCCAAGATTCCAGAGCAGCTCTGCCACTTGGCTAACTTGCCACGTGTGTAATACGCAAGTCGCAGTGCCTGTCCTACCCACCTCACCATGCTCTAGGGAAGATCAAAGACAACACAGGATGTGGTGGGGCTGTAAAGATCACAAGAACTATCATTACCCTGACCCACGACAGCTTGTTCAGGCTGTTGCCCAGCCCCCTGGTCTGCACCAGGCCCTGAACTCACCTGGCTGTCTCCTCGAAGGCCCATGACAGCTTCATAAGAAGGGGGGCAATCAGTAGGGTACAAGGGCACAGGGCTGTCCATGGAGCCATTGTATGTGATGCTGGCAGAAAGAAGAAGATCAAAGCCTGGAAAGTAACTGCTCCCACCGTTCTAGGTCCAGCCCCAGCTCCCTCCCTCCGTTCCCCTGCAGGCCCCCGCCTGGCCTCACCTCTGCGCATCTGTCTCAGAGCTGCAGGTATACTCTGGGGGATAGTAGGGCGGCGGGGGCACAGGTGGTACAAACTCCTCCAAGTCCAGCATGGTGTGCAGGAGAGGGGCCGGAGGTGAGGATGTACAGGCAAGCGGCCCCAGGGGGCCTGAGACTGAGCGCTCAGGGGCCAGCTGCCGGGGACAAGCAGGCCAAGCCTGGTTTCTGGGAGTCCAGTCCTTCCTTACACCCCATACTCTTCTCTCATCTATGCTATTTTTTAGGGCCCAACCCCCTCTAAGAAACTTGAGTTCTGCTCCTGTCCTCACATACAACCAGCTCCTCCTCAACCCTGAGCCTACCCAGAAGTTCTTCCTCTTTAGTGCTCCTACCCAGAGTCACCACCTGTATTCTTTGTCACTTTATCCCCACCTCCATCTAGAGTCGTTTTGACTCTACACCATCCATTTCTACCCTCTAAAGCCCCCTCTCCTGGCCCAGACTGGCATCATCACATAGTTAGCCCCAGGTGCCCAGAAGCCAGCCCTATGGTCACTGGCCCGTAGGCCCAGTTCCAGCACACTCCTCCCTCGCCTCTCATGCTTGGCTGACGCTGCCTGGCTCTGGGTCCCCTCTCACCGTATGCATGAGGTCCAGAGAGAAGATTTGGATGCAGCAGACTATAGCAGAGAGGGTACAGATTATAGCAGCACAAATAGTGAGCCCACAGACGCTGAAGAGCAGGTTCTGCAGCAGGGAAGAAGGGAGGCTCAGGGGTCTGGGAAGGTGTGTGTCCCACATATTCCTGGGCCTTCCCTAGAGCACAGTGGTAGAACGCATGCTAGCATGCGTGAGGCCCTGGATTTGACCCCCAGTGTCCCCTAAACAAAACAAATCCACGTTTTCTGGGCCTATGAGGATCCCAGGAAGGAGGCAAGGATGGGAACCAGGAAGATGTGGGGGAAGGATTGGGAGGGATAAGGGGGAAATGCCCACTTACTTTGAGGGCACCTCGGGCTTCATCACAGGTGGAGTTCGGGGAAATTTTCAGTTCTTGTCCTGGCTCTGGACAGGGCCGGGGCAGGGGAACAGGGGGACAGCACACACAGACCTTTCCATCCTGTGTGGGAGTGGGGAGGGGAAGGTAGCTTCGGTCAGGACAAACTCAAGTGTCCTGCACAACTCCCCCAACCAGTTCTTTCCAACTCTCACCCCTCACGTCTCACCATGGAGCACTGTCGGAAGTCCCGGGCCAGTTGAGCATTCTTACAGGAGAGAACAGAGCCAGCCATGCTGAGCATGACACACAGCACCGAAAGCAAGGAGAAGAAAGAGATCTGGGGAAAGAGGGTGCCAACTCAGGGCTGAGACCTGCATCTGCACCCCTCTGCCACGGAGGGAGGACCCCCGCCATAGACATTTCTGTGCCTGCCTGGCACCAACTGGAAAGCCACTTCCCTTCTGGGGGCACAGTGGGCATCCCCTCTGGTGCTGGGCACCTGCCTCCCAGGGGGTACTGGACCCTGGCACCTACCACTAGAGTGAATGGCCGCTTCCAGGACACAATGCCAACTACCCCGGAGAACGCCAGCTGGGGACAGAGTGGGGACAGGCTCAGCCTGGGAGGGGAGGTACCTGAGTAAGCCCCTTGCCACAGGATATACCCAGGCCTGCCAGGCGGGACAGGAGCAGAAGAGGGAGGCAAGGGGAAGCAAGGATATGGGCTTGAAGCTGGCGAGGAGGGGTGGGGCCCAGGAGCCTTTCCCACCCACCGAGTACCCTGTACACCCAACTCACCGAGAACCCAGCCCAAGATGGACAGGACCTCTTGATGCTCTCAGTGGTGGTGACCGAGGAGGCCACCATGCTGAAGGTTACCACCAGGATGCCCAGGAGTACCTGGGCCAGTCCCAGTGTGAGTAACGCCTGCAGCCAGGGTCGGTGGAGGCGAAGGTGGGTAAGCCCTCGGGTGCTGGGCCGGCTGGTCAGCGAGCGGATGGAGTCGCTAGGCGAGGGCATCATGCCTGCTGCCTGGCTGCTTGCGCCTTGCTCGGTACCCTCTGGAGCTTGGGAGCATCTCAGAGGCACCCAAAGGCCCGTCCTTTCTCCCCTCCACCCATGTCGTTCTAGAGCCCACCCTCTGGCTGGGTCCCTGGGGGCATAGTCCAAGGACTCCAGCTGAGGGGAGAGCCACGGGAGGGGCGTCACGGAGGGACTGCGAGGTGCTCCCTCCCCACCACAGGCACTGGGCGGGCACCGTGCCTAGGGTGGCGATGAGGACGCGAGGACACGGGCTCATCGCATCTCCCTAGGGCACAAGGGCGCCGAGAAGGGCTGATCCCAGAGAGAGAAGAGCGCGGCGATGCTGAGCAGGGAGGGTGGAAAGAGGTCCGGAAGGTGGGGGGGGGGCTGGGAGAGTCGAGGGGCGCGGTCGGGGCGCCCTCAGTGCGCAGCTGGATCCTGGCCGCCTGGGAGGAGGCCGCGGCCCCTCCTCGCCAGGGTCGCCCGCCCAGCTCCCCGCCCAGCTCCAAAGCTACTGTGCTGGGATCTCTGGGCTCGGCCCCAGCAGGTCAGGCACAGAGGAGGGGGTGGGGTGGGCAGGGTGCAGGGAGGGGAGCGCGGCGCGGTGCACCCCGGGAGTTGTAGTCTGGACTCAGACCTGGGGCGGAACACAGGACTAGGCGCCCTGCAGCCCAATTTTAGCCAGACCCTGGCCATGCAGTCAGCTCTACCTTCCATACCCGCCTGCGCCCAGCCCAGCCTCGCAGGCTCCCGGCTGCAGTTCCGGAAAGTATCAAGCTCTTCCCTGTCTTTAATGGAGGGGTGGGAAACAAGGTTCGCTGGTGTCTCCACCCCCAATTATGGCTCTCCTGCCCCAGCGACAGTGACTCCGCCCCCCCCACATGCTGTTTACACTTGAGCATGGTCCCACCTTTCCCCGCAGAGCCTTCAAACTGCCTCCACCTCAGTCCCTTCAGTTTGCTTTCTCTCAAAGCATGTGTAAATTACAGGATCACAAGTTTGAGCCTGGCATGGGCAACTTAGTGACTTAGCAAGAGTTGGTCTCAATATCTCGACTTTTTTTTTTTTAAAGTGTGGGAGACTGGAGATGTAGCTCAGTGTGAAGATCTTGGGTTCAATTCCCAGGTACTTCAAAAGAAAAACAAAAGGCCTAATTTCCAGTAAAAACTCAGGAAACTGTTGAGTTCCAGTTTCACTTTCTTTTTTATTTAAATAACTGAAGCAATGGCCTTGGCACAGTAGAGGGAAGCTGGGTCGGACTGTGAGTGGTGGCAGCAGTGGGGTCTGAGGAGGAGAAGGCCAAGTAGTGACGGGGTCACAGTGGCCTCCTGGGATCCCTACGTCACATTCAGCAGTCATGGCCGTGAAACTGGGGGCATTATAAAGAAGCCATCAACTTGTGATGTCTCCCCAGTCCCAGAGACCTCAGGGATAGGGGCTGTGTCAGCTCTTGCAAGAGGCAGGGCCAGGCCATTCCAGTAAGGAATCATGGTCCCCGGAAGGCATTTTCAGCAGCCCCTGCAGCTGCGTTGGCAGCTGCGGTTCGCACTGCTGGGTTGGAGAAGACACCAGCAGCGAATTCTTGCTGGGCCTTCTGAAAGCTGGCACCTGTGCGTCGATATAAGGAGTGGATCTGCAAGAAGAGGGCAGATGTTACAGCAAAGTGCACCCAGTGCTACCCCACCCACCCAGTTCCAAGGCCATTCCCAGCCTGCTGCCTCCTGGGCCTGACCCTCTCTGGAAGCACACAAGCACTCACACAGTGCCCAGAGATCCATTAGCTGAGAATCCTCCTAAATGTTCCACTGTGGCCCCTTGGGACCCATGATCTCACCCTCCTGGCCCAACCTCCACACAGCCCCTCACCCGCTTCAGCATCACAATTCCCAGCACAGCGATGCCAGTGAAGAGCAGGGCAACCAGCAGCATGAGGACAGTTACAGCAGTGCTGATCTTGAGTGCTGACAGAGCAGAGATCCAGCCACTGTGGAAAGAACATGCCAGTGAGAAGGGGTGGCTTAAGGCTGGGTCTCCATTGTCCCGGCTTCTCCACAGGTCTGTCACAAACATGCCCTATTCCCACCCCTACCAGTCTTGTAGCATTTTACAAACCACAATCCTCACTACATCCACTCTTCACAGTTTAATTCCAGTTTCTGAACCATTAGTTCCCAGATCTTGTAGGTTCTTGTAGGTATCTTCCATCCAAACAGACTCCTCTCTTCAGTCACTGTCACATATGCCTCCTCTGTGAAGGTTCCCCATGGACCACATGCCTTCTTTGCCTCAATCTCTGCCTACCCAGTGTTAGCTGGACTCTCATTCGGTAAGCATATCCTCCTTCTCTTTAAAGTAGCATGTCCCAAGGAAAAAAAAAACACCTCCTTTCTTTGAACAACCCCTACCACAGTAACCAGTACTGGCTTGGTCTAGAGGAGTAGCACGGAGGGGTGATGGTGGACTGAGCCTCACGGACCTGAACCCCCAACCTGGGATGCCAATGGCTTGGAGGACAAAGAGCACATTCTGGGCGAAGAAAATGAAGAAAAAAACGAAGAAATTGAATGAACTGTCACTCCTATAAAGAGAAAAACATGGGGAGGGTGGGAGAAAAATTAGGACTAAAGGAGCAGGTATGGGGCCTAACACAGGCCCCACATCACCCCCTCCTCCACTTACCGGAAAGCCTTATACATGGGGCGGTACCAGCACACGAAGGAGCAGGGAGTAAAAAGGAGGACCCAGAGCAGAGAAAGCCCAAAGCCTGAGCCACTGCTGGTGTCCACACAGAAGCTGGCCAGGCAGGCGAGGAAGTTCAGGAGAAGAGCCGCAGTGCTGCCTACGGGGCACAGGGACAGTGTGACTGGGGCTTCTGGGCTGGAGCAAAGGCTCTTTCCCCTATTTCACAATCCTCGACAAATGGGTCATCACAAACAAAGGAAGACAGTACCTACCTTCATGGATCAACTCAACAAGGAACATACAACAAGCAAATCTCATTTCCTCTGACTCCTTCACAAAGACCTTTATTTATATGCTTCTTTGTGGAGCTAGATATCCATTCTTAGTTTGTTTGTTTGTTTTTTTTTTTTTGATACCAAGTCTCACTAAGTTGCTCAAACTGGCCCAGAATTTGTAATCATCCGGCCTCAGCCTCCTGAGGATTAATATTACAGATGCATACCACCGTACCTGGGTCCTTGCAGACTTTTAAATAACTCAGAATACAACCCAGCAGTATGGTTGTACTCCCAACTACTAGAGACTGAGGTAGGAACATGACAAACTCAAAGCCAGTTTGAGCAACTTAGCAAGACTGCTGCAAAATAAGAAAAGCTCAAAGAATATAGTTTAGAAGTAAGGCACTTGCCTACCATGTATGAGACCCTGGGTTCAAATCATAGCATCACCAAAAAAAGAAAGAAAAAACTCAGAATATGTTTATGCACAGAAACAAAGGAAAGAGAAGAGGAAAGAACATATACTTGGTAGCAGGCTAGTTAACAGATTAACAGTTTCAAGTAAGTCCTAAATATAATCAAAAGAGTAACACAGTAAGACTCCTGGAGATCTTACTCTTGTTCTCAAATGCTGAGGAGAAATGAAATGTTTAGTTCTCAGTAAATGGACCTCCAAGGCACTAATCGATCTACCTGTAACTTCCTTCAAAAGGCTTCTCACTACTCACACATCCAGAGGTAGTACATGGTAGATACTGTCTTCTGAAATTCTTGGGGGATCTCCATGGAGATATCTTGGAAAAAGCAGGGCTGGACTGGGCAAAATGAAGGTAGAGGGGGCCAATTGTTCTGTCGAGCTGTAAGGCACAGAGAACAAGACCCCAGTAGTAAGGCAAAGACCAACTAGAGAATCACCTCCCCTGCCTTCCCTCAAGTCCTCTCAATCCTGGATCTTCAGAGACAAGGACAAGTTAAAAAGTAATAGTACCAAAATGTTTATTACTACAACATTTCCAACATCTAAACATTATGCCACCAAGCGTGATAGCGCATCCTGTAATCTCAGCACTTGGGAGGCTGAGGTAGGAGGATTGCCATAAATTTAAGACCAGCCTGAATTGCATAGTGAGACCTGTCTCAAAAAAAAATAAATTGTGCCAAGTATTTGTCATATACAGTTTTGTTTAACCCTCACAATAATCTTGTCAGATACAAATACTATTCTCATTTTAAAAATAAGAAAATTGCCAGGTGTGGTGGCACACTCCTGTAATCCCAGCATTTGGGAGGCTGATATAGAAGGATCTTTGCAAGTTTGAAACCAGCCTGGACTACATGGTGAGTTCAAGCCCGGCTGCATAGTGAGACCCTGTCTCAAAAAGACCAAAAAAAAAAAAAACAGAAAAAAGAAAAAAGAGAGAGAGAGAAAGAAAAAAGAAAATCAAGGCACTTAAGATTAAGTACGCAAAGGGCTGGGGTTGTGACTCAGTGGTGAGGTGCTGAAAGCCCCAACGTTCAATACCAGTGTGGAAGAAAAAAAAACAGATTAAATAACTTGCAGGGCCCATTCTCTTAAGGCCTTTTATTCGCTCTTTCCAAGACACTCTTGCTCATCTATCAGACCCCACTTACGGGCTGTGCCCCCCAGGGCAACATGCTGCAGCTCTCGCTCCCTGCGGTCCAACTCTTCTGCCTTCCGGTTGAGCTCCTCCTGCTTCTTCAGCAGCTCAGCTGTGGCTGCAGCAGCTGAGGCCTACCCAGCATGAGGACAGGGAGATGTAAGGCCTGGGCGCCAGGCTTCATCCCTCTCCCTGTCCCGGCCTGCACATCACCTCTTACCTGAGTGCTGTAGGAGCCATAGTTCTTGGGTTCTGTGGGGCTGAGCTTCCTTGAAGACTGTAAGGAAGGAGCTGAGGGGGTGGGGGCAGGGGCAGAGGCAGGAGCAGGAGGTTCATAAGCTGGCGCTGGCTGTTGGAGAAAAGGTCTTGGAGATCATCTGGTCTCTCGTAACAGTAATCTAGAGCCTACTTCAAAATCTTTAGAACCAGGATTCGTTAACTAGGGCAGCAGCTCTTCTTTTAGTTGCTAGCAAGCTAGTGCTTGTGTTCAGTATATGTTTAAAAGCTCTTGTGACCTGCAACATCCCTGCACACCTGTCGTATTTTCTTTATCAAGCACTCAAAGTACATACTGACCTACACACCCATTAAACTATTTTCTATCCAACAGAACAGTCTAGTTGGGCCGGGGATTTAGCTCAGTGGCTTAAGCGCCTGCCTGGCAAGCGTAAGGTCTTGAGTTCCATTCCTGGTACCAAAAAAAAAAAAGAACAGTCTAGTTTTCCACATCCTTACCTTCTAACTGCACACCTAACCATATTTTTCTCAACCCTAACCATCCCCATTTCCCCCCCCCCCTCTTTTCTGTGGTGCTGGGGATGGAACATAGGGCCTTGTGCATGCAAGGCAAGAGCTCTACCACTAAGTCACAGCCCTAACCAGCTCCAATCTTGACCTTCTTCAAATGTTTCCAAGAGGCTGGGGATATAGCTCACTGGCATTAGTACCTGCCTGGCAAATACGAGGTCATGAGTTCGATTCGGGGGTACCCAAAAAGAAAAGAAAAAAAAGTGTTTCCAGATAGCTGCTTGGTTAAGGTCCTACCAGACTCCAATTCCTTCCAAGTCTGCTCAAAGGATCAGGCATCTATCTATGGCGCACTGGTGTCTCTCAGGGAGCTAAGACTACAATGCTTTCTATTTTCTCCATGCAGCGAAGTTCCCTGTCCCCCAAAAGACAGAGCTCACTGTCATACTCTGCCCTTCTTGATCTTGTGGTCTCCAGCAGCTCACCTCCCGGGTCTCAAAAGGGTTGTAGACATCAAGCGTGGCATACTGCGGGCTTGGCCGGTGCTGGATCACAGCTGGATCCTAAGGATAGAGATTTCTGCTCAGACGGCACTCGGTGCCGGGGAAACTCCTCAGCATCTTTCCTAAACTACCCGTGGCTCCAAGTACTGCCCCTTCAGAGCCGTGATGTTGTCCCAACATCTACCTTCAAGTTCATGCGCCGCAGCTACATTGTTAGTACCACTTCGTTACAGGGCAGGGCCCGTCCTCCCCAAATATTCATTGGTCTGGAATCACTGCCACCCGCACGTGGCAGCACTTCCCCAGATCAAATGTCACGAGCGGACACACAAGTTAGCCCGACCCTCCGGAACCGGGAAGACTCAACCTGACTGACCAAAGGAGGCCGGCGCACGTCACCTGAAAAGGGTTATCCAGCTCGCCAGACTCGGCGAACGGGTTTCCTCCTTCTCTGTTCTGGGCCATGTTTGTAACTGCGGGACCAGCCGCCCCCTGCCCTCCACGCCCCTGCCGCGGCAGTGGCGGCAGCGGTAGCCCTCAGCTCCCACCGCTCCTCTTGGTCCGCCCAGTTCTTCTGTGCACGGATTGGCTGAACTGACCGGAAGGGTTTTGAGGATCCCCGCAGCAGCACCAGGATGCGCCTGCGCCTTGACCAAAAGCAAAGCCGGAAGTGTCTCACGTGACACTTTCGACTCAGGGTTCACCGCCCCGCTCTGCCCTTTCCTTCACGTGACTTTTCTCCCACAGCGAACTACATTTCCCAGGTGACCTCGCGCACAACTCCGGCCACCCGTCTGACGGGAGGCTTGTGGTTGGTTGCAGCAAGACTGGAAGCCCAAATTGAGCAAGTTTTTTTTTGGGGGGGGGGTAACCAGGGATTGAACTCACAACCTTGCACTTGCCAAGTATGCGCTTGCCGCTGAGCTACTCATTGCCCAGTTAAGCAAGTTTTGGCTTTTTTTTTGATACCTAACCCTTGCACTTAGGAGGCAAGCGCTTGAGCCACTGAGCTGAATCCCCAGCCCAAGTTTTGTCGTTTTTTTTTTTTTTTTTGGTACTGGGGATCAAACTCACGACCTTGCGCTTGCCAGGCAGGCGCTTAAGCCACTGAGCTAAATCCCCAGCCCAAGTTTTGTCGTTTTGACTGTACCCAGGGGGTAAAGGGAAGGAACCTAATGGCTACAGCCAGACCTTTCCCAACCCTAGTTATTCCATATCAGAGAACTGCCACTTTATACCTCGTCCCCATTTTAATCCCCAAGAAACGCTCTTCCACCCTCTGGTCACAATGCTGATATTCTGCTTGGCCACGACCAAGATTTTGGACGGTAACATCAACTCTCTTTATACCGTAACTCTGGGAAGCTGTCAGTCTCACTCCCCCAAACCCCCACCCTAAAACTCCGTGGGAGGGGGCGGTCGGATGAAGCACGTCATTTATTTCACAAAGACTGTACAAAATTCCTTATAAAACATGGGGCAGATGCCACCTGGTTACCTCACTCCACCCCCATCCAACTCCACGTGAGGGGGCAGGCAGGGGCAAGAAGTGTGAATGAAAAGCATTATGTACAAGGCAGGGGCTGAAGTGATAGGTACAAGTTCTGTCATATTTACACTATTTCACATATTCACAGGTGTATAGAGAGCCAGAGGGCATAAGCTCTGACTCTGTTCTCATGTATAAAAAAGCACCAGTGTCCTTGACTGGACACCCACTGCTGTAAGAGCTGCAGAGGGGCCCAGAGCCTGATCGTCACCGACTGATATCCCGACTGGAGTCCCATAGCTTGGTGTTGGGTGGCTCAGCCCGAAGGCGAGCGAAGAAAGGATGCTGAAGGGCTTCACCCAAAGTCAGCCGCTTAGCAGGTTCATATTCTAGCATGCTTTCAATCAGATCGAAGAGCTGGTGGTGTTCCTCTGCCTCTGAGGTCAGATACCGCTGGTGGAGGAGGGCAGGAAAGAGGTGAAGGACGCTTAGAAACCCTGCCTTCCTTAAGGCTCCAACTGTAACCATTCTGACTGCCAGCTTACCACAACCAACCATGACCAATGTTTTTCTTTTGGGACTGAGGACTGAATCCAGGCACTTCTGCACTGAACTATATCCCTAGCCTTTGTTTTGTTGTTGTTTTTGATACCAAGAATTGAACTTACAACCTTGCACTTGCCAAGCAGGTACTTGTGCAGCTGAGTTATATCCCCAACTCCCTCTTGTTTTTTTGTCTGAGACAGGGTCTCAATGTATACTGTAGGCTGGCCTTGAATTTACTTGTGTTGATCCTCCTGCCTAGCTACCCAAGTACTGGGATTACAGACATGTGCCTTCATGTCAGCTTCCTGCCCCCCACCTTTGGTACTTGGAATCGAACTCAGGAGCTCGCACTTGCCAGGCAGGTGCTTATGCCACTGAGCTATATCCCTGGCCCTCCTGACAGAGGGTCTCACCAAGTCACCCAGACTAAGCTCCGACTTGCAGTCCTCCAGCATCAGCCACTAAGAGTGCGAGATTACAAGTCTATGCCACCATACCTACCCCAGTATTTCTCATATTACAGCTCAACCCACCTTTCCCCTAGCACAATTACTCCTTCATACCCTTTGAAAGGTTTTTCTACTTGTATATTCTTGTCAACTTCACAAGTCTTCCATAGCTGCTCAATGAAACATAACATCTTCAAATGGTAAAATCTTTAAAAGATAATTTATTCTTTTCTGTCTAACCTAAAGAATCCAGGATACTGCTTTGCTCTCTCTAGTTGTCAAAGTTAGGATGTTTAACCTCCTTCCCTTCACAAACTATTCCCTATTTGTCCTTTACTAACCAAAGTTTTTTTTTATTTTTTGAGACTGGACTTTGAACTCACAGCGATCCTCCTCCCTCAGCCTCCCTAATGCTAAGATTACAGGTGTGTGCCACTAGTCTATCAAAAGATGTCCTCCTTCATTTTTCTCCTCTCTATTCCTAGCCCTCCACTTGTGCAGTGCATTCCAGGGCAAACTACCTTAAGAAGGAAGTGATCTCTGGGTGTTGGGCACTATTTGTCCCTGCCTGGCTCACCCGAAGTGGTTTGCAGTTCTCACGAACATAACGCCCAGCTGATGTGTTCTCATCCCAATCCAGGCGACCCCGGTAAAAATATTTCTGCTTTCTAGAGAAGGGGAGGTTGAGAAATCAGAAGGTTAAAACATAATTCTCTTATTTCTCTGTATGAAAATGTAAGTGGGACAGTATTGAAGAAAAAAGATGATGTGCAATACCAGTTCTTAAGAGAAAAAAGAAAAACATTTAGGTCCCTTCCACTCAAGGTTTACCTTGTTTTTCGAATCATCCGAGAAGGGATGGGACCCAGGATCCTTTCCATCATGGCTAGATGCTCTCGGTTGTCATGAGTCTGAGAAACAAAGACCAATCTAACCATGGAACTGAGAAGGGATGTGGAAGATCAACTGCCAGATGGGCATGTAGAGGAGTGCGCAGGTAGGTTCCCAGCATACCCAAGAAAACCAGGCAGAAGAAAGCCAGATGGTCAAGACCCCTCCCCTCTTACCTGGAAGAGAGTGAAGCCAACGTAGTACTCAAAGATGATGCAGCCTATACTCCACACATCACAGGGCTGTGACCAGCCCAACTCTGGGTAGGAATAGGAGGGAACAGGTACTGTAAGGGTTAGAGGGCACTACACTTACCACACCACTTTACATACTTAAGATAGCCAAGGGCCAGGGATGTAGCTCAGTGGCATAAGCACCTGCCTGGCAAGCTCAAGATGGAGAGTTCGATCCCTGGCACAAAAAAAAAAAAAAAAAAAAAAAAAGCAGCCTTTGCTTCCTTACCAAGGATAACCTCTGGTGCTCGGTAGTGGCGAGTGGAGACAATGGTGCTATGATGCTCATGGTCAAAGGTGGCACTGCCAAAATCTACCACCCGCACAGCTGTGCTCTTCACACTGCGCTCGTCTCGCTTCTAGGAGCAAAGTAGAAAGTGATGAATCTCTGTACTACAGAGCAGGATTCTACCCCTATTCTCCACAGTGCTTCAGAGCCTTAAAAAAGCATCTGACGCCAGGTGTAGTGCTACAAGGCTGTAACCCCAGCCAGAGCAAAATAGTGAGACCCTGTCTCAAAATACAATGGAAGAAAAGGGTTGAGGACGTAGCTCACTATAGAGGTCCTAAGTTCAATTCCCAGTACCACACTAAAAATTGCTGGGGATATAGGGCACGAGTGCCTGCCTGGTAGGCACAAGGTTGTGAGTCCAATCCCCTGTACCGAAAATAAATAAAAGCAGCTTTGGCCTGCTCCCTCCTACACACTCTGGAAAATCTCCTGACTTAACAATAGTATTTTTAACAGTGGGCATGGAAGAGAACCATGACTATGGAGTAGTATGCAAGTCTATAAACATGAGAAAACTATACCTAAGTGATGGTGTGCTTTTCCTTTTTTTTTTTTTTAAGAGCCTTACTATGTAATTCAGGCTGGCCTTGAATTCACTACATAGCCTAGGCTAGCCTCGCCTCAAACTTGCTGTGATTCTTGTGCCTCAGCCTCCTGAGTGCTGGAGTTACAGGTGTGTACCACCAGGGCCAGCTGGTACAGTTTTTCTGAAAATATGTTAACATGTAGCAAATGCTAACAGTTATAGATGCAAAGTACTTAGCACTGAGACCTCCCCATTTCTCCAGTCACAGAATTGAGCTTTCCCACCTCACAGAAATATATGCCTTACATAAACTGAGGTAGCGGCGTGTGTGCTTTATTGCTCCACTGGAAATCCTTTTTCAAGTCCTCCACCAATTTAAGTCTTCTTAAGTCTTTCCCTTTCAACCTATGCTGGTACTCTGGTGTTACTCAAGTTACAGCCAGACATACAAAATGCTGAACAGACATAATGGAGAACAGACAGCACAAATATCAAAAGGTCCACCATGGCCAAACAGCAGATCTGTCCATCTTACCTTCTCCAGGTTGTAGGTGAGCTCATAGTCTGAATTCACAAATAGAATATTTTCAGGCTTGAGGTCCGTATGTGTCAACTTGTTATCATGAAGGACTGCAGGGGAGAATCCCAGGTCAGGCTTGGTTCAGATTGCCAAAGCTTACTGGCAGCAGCTCACCCCAAGCTAGCAACCCAATGTAAGCTGGTGCTAATCAAATCCCTAATTACTAGAGCTGCTTTCTGCTCTACAACTAAATGAAATGCCTGCTCTAAATCCTGCTCTTAACTAATGTAAGACATATGTATCTCAACTGATACAAAAAAGTATGGTGCATGTGGTAACTTATATGACTCTGACGTGATGTGTATATCTGACATTCTGCAGACTCAGTTCTATCAAACAGCTGGGAAGACTCAAAGGAACTGTGAACTTGTGAGATTTTCTGCCTGGCCCTGTAGCTGAACTATTACACGTTTCCATCTGCTTTGCTGTAAAGAGAGCATCTCATCTCAGACATATGTAACCTTTAGCCAACGGGGAATTTTTTTTTTTTCTCCTTCTTTAAATAGGTTCTCACTATGGAGTTTAGACTGGCCTTGAACTCACTTTGTAGCCTGGGTTGGCCTTGAGCTTGCAGGTGATCCTTCTGCCTGTCTCCTGAGTGCTGGGATTGTGTTTCTGTTTTTGTGTTTGCTATCTAACATTTTCCCAATATAAAGAGAGGAGAAAAAAACTAAGTCCTTTGATTTCAAAGGTATCCCTCCCAGCTCCCTTTAGGTTGCATGTGGAATAAGAGCAATCAGTGATTGTGAATACCTCCACTAAGGAATTAAACCTGGTGATAAGATCTGGTGCTTTCGGGGTGGCATAGCCATAAGCTAAAGAAATTAAGTGAAAGTCAAAAGAAGAGTTGTGAAGATAAGTAATCCTGAGTTAACTGCCCAGAGGCTTCACCCTGTCCATAACTGGGACAGAAGAGATCCAGTGGAGAGAGGGGCTGCCCCAGAGTCCAGCTTGGACCACCACACTCACACTTGACGGCCTGGCACAGCTGGAAGGCCATGTGGCGCACTTGGTGGATGGGATAGGGCAGGTAGTTGTTGTCTTTGAGGAAATCGAAGGTGCTAAGGCCCAGAAGCTCAAAGGAGATACACATGTGGCCATGGTAGTCAAACCAGTCAAACATCTGGACACAGAGGCTGGGAAGAGAGATGGAGGGAAGGGGACATCTGATGAGCTTCCTCTGCCGTCACCCCTCCAAAAGGAGGGACTGCATAGTTGTTGATTCCACGTGCTTGTATAGAAATATGCTAGCTAACATTACTAACAAAATTCAGTTCAGCTAGAGAACAGCCTTGCTGGAAGTCCCAAGAAGAGGTATACTTTCCAGTCTTCCAAACTTTTCTTGCATACTTGCTGAAGTGCTGTTGAATGCCAAGCTCCAACCATATAGTCCCTGAATTATCAAATGTCACTTCTAAATCCCAACCCCATCCCCTGAAATTGACTCACCATCAGTCACTCTTTTGCCCATGTTTATCCCTATTTCCTTTTTGTCTTTAATGCTCTCACTCTATTTTTGCCCTGTGAATGTATGCAAAAACATTAACGTATAAATGTAGTGTCATAGGCATAGTACAATACTAGGTTAAATGCAGTTTTTTTCAGTAGTGGGGATTGAACCCAGGACCTCATGCCTCTTAGGCAAGAGTTCTACCACTATATCTCCAGCCCAACAATAATGCATCTTTTGATGAAGATATTATAATGCTGGGGGAGAGATATAATGCTGAGTCCCAGGACCAATTCCAGGGTATAGCTCAACAAAAACTGAGCTGAGCTGGGGCCAAATTGCAGAACAATTAACTGTCCTGAAAACAAGAGGCATGCTTTAGAGAACCTCACAGGCCCTCCCTGTCTACCCTCATGTTTTACTGCTCTAAGATGAGAAAAAAAAGATGAATGGATGAGAAAGTCTAGACACCCCACCTATATAAGCCCAGTCTGGAGTGTCCCTGAGCAAGGCGGAGGCTCTCAGCCACCCCACATACTCCTCTGCTTGCTTACTTCTTGTTGTCAGGGTCCTTCTCATTGATTTTTTCTAGCACATTAATTTCAAGTCGAGCTGCTTCCTTGTACTTTTCCACATTCTTAATGATCTTCAGGGCAACTCGAGCCCCTCCCCTGTTGGTTCAAAAAGGAGCACAGGAAGTTTTTGCTGTGTTTTCAAGCACACTCTAGGCTGAACGGGGCTGTGTGTGGACTAAGAAATCTTGCCTTTTGTTAATTAGCAAAAGAGTACCAGATAATTCCTATCATCTCTATGCCTAGCAGGTATAGTATTGGAAGGAGGCTACTATTTACCTGCGATGGTCGACACACTGTACAACTCGGCCGAAGGTCCCTTCTCCTAAGGTGCTAACAATTTCATCTGCAATGAAAGACAGGAGGGTAGGGGAGAGGGAGGGAGAAAAAGAGGGGGAATGAGCTGAATTGGAAAAAAACAATGTGTATATCACATACGGGGTTCGGAGATGAAGGAAGGGGAACAGATATAGATGGTCACAGGGGAAGAAACCCCTGCATGATTCCCACCACCTTTAACCCAGGGGCCATGAGAGCTGGGAGTGGCCAACAAAGGTCAATTCTCAACAGCAACTCAAACCACCCAGATGAGCAACACCACTGAGAAAAGGCAAAAGAGGCTGTGACTTGGGTTGGCTTGGGGACATTAGGATGGCTATGGGACCATTACAGGCTATAGGATTGTTACGATTTGGCTTGTACATCGCTCTTGTAGCCAGTCCCCGACGTGGTAGATGAGGTGGCCCTCAGCGTCGTCCTCTACACTCTTGGCTCTCCGGCTGCTGTGCTGCTGTCGGGGGGCGGGGGGGATCGGAGCAAGCCAGGTGTCGGAGCGGGGGCCGGAGGGAGGCGGGGTGGGGGGGTCACCGGTCACAGGCGCCCAGCCAGGGGGACAGACGATGATGGGGGACAGTGGAAGGGAACACGTCAGATGCAGTAAGACGGATTGGTGTGAGAAGAGAGAGCGGCGCATAATCCCAAGTCCTCAAACCCAAATGGGAACAGGGAGAGGTATGGGCAGAGCAGAGAAGTGATGTTGCCAGTGTCATCCACAACCCCATGCTCTTCATAATACCCTCGGTATGGGCACAAGTCTCCCCTTGCTCCCACCCAAACTTGCCTGTTGAGGGGGCACAGAGCTCAGGGCTTGGAAGAAAAACAGTTTATTTAAAAGCAAGGTCTCCTTCAGCGAGTGGAGATCTCTGGGGCAGAGAAACTGCTCCCATCACAATATGCCCAGCATGCCAGGGAGGGCATAGGAGGTCATAAAGCCTCCATGCCTATCCATCTCCAAAGCAGGTTCCCGGCCCTTCAAGAGTTGGAGAACTTCCAAAAGAGTAGGCAGAATCAGCGCCCACCTCCACGTTCATGCCCCAAGGCTCAGTTTAGAACAAAGATACTTCTCACTTACCAGGGTTCCAGGGGGAGTGGGGGGAAGAAGGGCCTGAGCTGGCACTCACCGAAGATGAGCGGCTGAACGTCCGGCTACGCCTCCTCCGCCGTCTGTGCTTCCTCCGGCTGCTGCGCTGGCTTCGGTAACTACTGTTTTCCCGGTGATACTCGTAGGAATGTCGATAGTCTGTGTCATAGTAGGCCTCTCCCCGATCCCGGCTGTAGTCATTGCGCCTATAGCTGCCACAGTATCTCCGGTCATACACCCTCCGGTCAGACGAATGGTCATCATAGCTGCTATTGAACAACAAACACCAATTAGGTGTATCCGTTCAGGCCATGCTCCCTGCCACACCATGAACAAACACTTGCCTCTAGCAATGCTAGAAAAACTATTCTCAGATACTCCAGTCACTCTGAAAAGACCAGAGAAGTAAGGCAAGGAAGCAGACAGGATTCCCTATACCTTTGTGTTGCACAAACCTCTAAAAAGGCACCCACCAAACCACTCCTTCTGGGGCCACATCCTTCTCTCTAGTAATATAACCAACCAAGGAGCCAGTTCATTCTCTAGTAGTCTTAATTGAAACCTATTGTTGCTGTAGTCTAAACATTTCCTTCCACTTGACATGCCACTAAATTATAAAGCCATGCAAACCAAGCCAGGTGTGGTATGGTATACCTGCAATCCTAGCACTCAGGAGCTTGAGGTAGGATTGTGAGTATAAGGCAAACCTCGTCTACAAAGCAAGAACTTGTCTCAAAATACCTTTCGCAAAACAAAAGACAAAACAAAACAAAAACCCCCACAACTTTTGTAAGTGGGAAGGGGACCAAGATATGGAGGGAAAGGCAAGTAAAAATTATTGAGATAAATTATATACATACCAACTCTCCATGATGAATGCAATCATTATATACTGCAAACATGGACTAATAAAAAATTTAAAATTAAAAAAAAAAGTCTCCTCTCAACTCACATGCTAATCTACCCCAAACATACCCACTGGGTACACCCTTAGCCCTTTGCTAAGCACAAACCTCCTCTAGAATCACACTGCAGTAAAAATGGCTCATTGTGCTATCCTTTTCCCCTCCCCAGTGACGAGAACTAAACCCAGAGGCCCAGGCATGCTAAGCAAAAACCCCGCCACTAAACTACACCCTCTCCCCTTGTCATCCACCTGCAGAACACCTTGAGCCAACAGCTCTGTACAAAGCTCTTAGCACATAACCAGTAAGTGTTTGTTGAACGAATCCATGCACAACGTCCAGAGTCAATTTCTCTTCCTAGGTCTTACCTCCGGGAACGAACATGGTAGCTATCTTCTCGCCGGCGCCGCCGTGTACGGTCACTGCTACTAGACCAGGAGCGACTTCTTCGCCGCTTATGCTTTCGGCTCCGATAGTGTTCGTGGTAACTCCCCCGGCTGCCTCGCTCTGAGGAATGGTACCTTCGGGGATGAGGCATCTGGAAGGGAAAGAAAAGAAACAACAGGGAAAGCTCTAAGTTTTCAGAAGTGTTCTCAAACCAATGATTGCTCTGATGACACTAAGCTGCTTTCTGCTCTTTTAAATTTTGACTTGTTTTTTGAGATACGGTCTAAGTAGTTTAGGTTTTTAAAGGCTAAATAGTTTGATCTTTGGGAGAGGGGTTTGAGTCAGGGTTTCAATATATAGTTCATGGCCTTGAACTCACTATGTAGCCCAGGATGGCCTCACTCTTGTGGAAATAATCCTGCCTCAGCCTCCTGAGTGCTGGGATCACAAGTATGCATCACCACGCCCAATCATTTAGGCTGGTCTTAAACTGGGGACTCTCTTGCCTCAGCTGCCCAAGTGCCTATGTCACCATGCTCGGCTATCTGCTCTTTACTCTTTAACACATACAATTTTCTCAGGCTTCCTTTGTGTTTACAATTCTCTGTTCTTGGAGTATATAGTAACCTACTGATTTGGGTTGAAAACTTCAGAATTTCTCAGTTCAACTGCTCGACCTGATTTTCTTCAAACATAGCTCTATAAACACCCTTAGGTCTGAGCCATGGCTCACTTACAGGTAAGACTGTATGGCTGATGGAGACTCACAGTTTTCATCCCAGTTGTACTCTAAGCTACACATCAGTGCCACTCTGATTTCTTCAAAGTCAACAGAATAAACTTTCGTTTACAGAGTATACTTAAATCTCAAATAGACCACCTGTATGAAGGACTGGACTCTAGTTTCCCAGAATTCTACATACAGTAGGTAAACACCAAACACTAGAAAGTCTTAGGGATCATTTCTCATATCTCTGGCTAAATCTCCCATGTGTAGTTTTTTGTAACCTTCGGGATTCAAACCCAGAGCCTAATGCATGCTAGACAACTGCTCTATGATTTTCCTACATTCTCAGCTCTTGAAAGTAGTTTTAATACACTAGGCCAAAACTATACTTTTCTAGTGGCCCCTCCTGTCTTATGCTTAGAAACTAAAGAAAAACTGATTTTTAGTTAATATTAGCATTACTGCCAGTCGTGGTAGCACACTCCCATAATCCCAGCACTCAGGAGGTTGAGGCAGGCGGACTGTTGCAAGTTCAAGACGAGCCTGGGGAACAAAATGAGTCCAAGACCTGCCTGAACCAAATAGTGAGACCCTGTCTCAAAAAAGACAAAAAAATCAGCACTACTTGGCCGAACACTGGGCTTTTAAGCTAAAGAGAGTTGGAATGATCCAATTCACAAATGCCTTTTTCCTTCAAGGAATTAAAAAAAAAAAATGTAGCAGAGATATCACTGTTGCAATCCAAGAAGAGATGAGAGAGGCAAAATGAAAAGTCTTGGGACAGAAGTCTTGGTAAGTGGTTTGGAGGACCAGGAGTGTACAAGTTTTAACAACTCCAACATCTGGCTGCCATTCCAGGATACTTCTTCCCAACCACCTCAAATTGAGGAAGGTGACATTTGATGCATTCTTGGCCTAACGGCGCTGGCAGGAAATCAAGAATGGAAGTTAAAGACTCTCCCAGGTAATGCAACCTTGATTAGCACAGCCACATAAACGCCATCTCACTCCATACATACTGCTATCAAAGTCCTTCAAAGGTCTTTTTCCCACAAAGCACCCCTAACCCACCTGTCTACATTTCGGAACCTTTTCTTCCCCTTACTCAGGAGATTCAGAACTAATTCTTATTATGCTCCAAGTGACACTTCCCTGGCCTGGCCTGGACCCCGATCCAGCTCATGATATTCTGCTATTCTGCATCTCCGGAAGCACGCCTATTCCTACCCCACCGCTCTTCCCCTACTGTTTCCTCCCCTAAGTTTCCTGGGTTGGTCTTCCTGGGTACCGCCACAGCAGGCCGACCTCAGTCCCCTCACCTCCCCACTCCTAACCTTCAACCTCGCCCGGGCCCCTTTCCCCCAGTCCCGTCCCGTCCCCGCCCGCCCGCGGTCGCCATCTTCCCGCGCGACCCCGCGCTCCCAGCCCGCGCGCTCACCGTTCTGGCGGCGAGGCCCGTGCGCTTGTCCCACAGGAAGTCCGTGATGGCGGCGGCACTGCGGCCGGAGTCCCGGCACCCCCGAGGAGACGAAGTGGGGCTCCACCCCCCCCAACCCTGGACCCCTGGGCCCTCCCGACCCGTTCCCGGGCTCTGCTCCAATCCCGCCCGCCCCGGTTCCGTCCCCGCCCCCAAGATCCTCTGGGCGCCGTTCGCACCGCCCCCGCCCGGGGCCCGATCTCCAGCTCGATCTCCGGCTCTGGCCTCTCCGCTCCGCCGCCGCCGCCGTGAGCGAGCACGTACGCACGCGCGTACGTCCTGCGTCGCCTCCCAGCCTGCCCCTGGGCTCCGCCCCCAGGGCCGCCCGCGCCACCACGTGCTCAGTAGTTCTGGGGTGTGGGCAAGCTTGAGCCAGCCCGGAGGTGCTTAGTGCGGAAGTTCTTGGGGCAGGGAGGGGTGAGGCGACCCGCCTCCTGTCCTTCGTCATCCTTCCTCACCCTTGTATTTTTCCTAAGGCATCTGTGCTTGCTTAGCTTTGAAGATTTAAAAGAAAGAAAAAAAGTATCACAAAGTATCCTTGTTCGTTAAATGTGATTCTGAATGGGTGAGATTTGGTCGGGCCTGATTCAACAGCATAGACTGAAAATAACTATTTCTTAAAACAGTATACCAACTGGGACTGGGCATTTAGCTTAGTGGCATAAGCGCCTGCCTGGCAAGTGCGAGGTCATAAGTTTGATCCCTGGCATTAAAAAAAAAGCCAAAACCAAAACAAAACAAAACAAAAAACAGTTCACCTACCTAATTCCAGCAAAGAGAAGCTTCTACCTTTTGTTCTGAATTAAAGTTATCTATGTGTGGTGGGTGTATGGCTGGGGAGGACAATAGAGGACTGAGTACCAAAGAAGGGGAATCACTTGAAAACTAACTCTGTATGCTTTACGTGATGAATACTAACTATACATTTACTGAATCTTGAAGAACAGGAAGGAAAACAAGATTTTTTAATATAAATTTTTACTTTATTATGAGAGACAAATCAAGGTAGCTAAACGGTGCTCTGAACATTTTCTTACTACAGAACAGGGTGTTCAGTGTCTGAACTCCCACTGACTGATGTACCCTGGGGTGACTTCTTGTGGTGGATTGACAGCTAGTGGTCAGCTTGTAACAACCAGCTGAACTGAACCAACCTCGTGCTGGATGTGGGTGGCCCACCTAAGGATTGCTGCCAACATAAAAGGGAGAGCTGGAGAAGAGTGGTGTTATTGGTTCTCCTAGTTGTTGTTGGTTCTCCTGTTAACTGTGGGTTCCCTTAGAGGAGCTTGTCGAGCCTCTTTCCTGATACGAACTTGGCTGTTCTCCTTCCCATTGTCAGAGGAGCTCAAAACCTTGTCGCAGAACATGGCTGTGGTACTTTTATGGGGAGCTCTGGTTCTTACTTTGAGCATCCCTTCCTGGAGCCCGTGCAGGTCTCTCAGCCTGCTGGCACAGACCCTTCATCCCACTGGCAGACTTTCTGGTTTTCCCGGCTGACTTCTGAGCCTTCCCAGCACAAATCTGTAAAACAGACTTGTGTGAGTCGTTGTCATGGGCTCTAGGTCTTCAGCAGGACTCGTGCAGGATATTGCCATGGATCAGGGCCCTCAGCTGGATTCTTTAGGGTCTTTAGTGTGTGGACATGAAAACAAGATCTTTAAGCAAAATAGAGTGAGAGTTGTAGAGAAAGAACTGAGTTACCAGCCTGGCAGAGTGGCACACGTCTCTAATCCCAGCATTCTGGAGGCTGAGGTAGGAGGATCACCTAGAGTTCAAGACCAGCAGGAACTATATAGCGATACTGTCTCCAAACAACAACAACAACATATTAAATAACTAAGGGCCGGGGATTTAGCTCAGCAGCATAAGCACCTGCCTGGCAAGCCTGAGGTCATGAGTTTGATCCTTGGTACCCAAAAAAAAAAAAAAAAGGCCTAAGGGTGTAGCCCTGGGTTCATTCCCCAGTACCAGGGCAAAAAGGAGAGAGAGGGAAAGGAAAATTGGAAAGGAAACAAAATAACCTGATGATAAAGGAAAATGGAAAGGGAAACAAAATAATCTGAAGATAACAAAGGAAAACTGAAAGGGAAACAAAATAACCTGAAGATGTTGGTGTGGTAGTGGGCAACAGAATACCAGCACTAAGGAGGCTGAGGCAGAAAAGTTGCTGATTTTGAGCCCAGCCTGGGAAGATCCTATATCCAGGTAGGGGGAAAAGCCCTAGATTAGGACTGTGTTTCTTTTCTTTTCTTTTTTTTTTTTTTTTTGGTACCAGGGATCGAACTCACGACCTCACACTTGCCAGGCAGGCGCTTAAGCCACTGAGCTAAATCCCTGGCCCAGGACTGTGTTTCTAGGTTTTCTAGAGATTAGATCTGAGACAGCTGTTAGAGAGTGAGTTGGAGACTGCCAAATAGAGAAAATACAGTATTTGTAAAGGTCTGGAAACAAGACAGAATAACACATCTCAACATGTTGAGTTGCCAGCAGAGAGGTATTGAAGCTAGGTCCAAATTTTGCAGTGCATTAGTTTGTCATGATAAGGGATTTAAATATGTTTGTTTGTTTGTTCAAGACAGGATCTTGCTCTGAGTTCAGGCTGGCCTTCAACTCACTGTGTAGCCCAGGCTGGCCTCCAACTTGTGGCAATTCTGCCTCAGCCTTCCAAACTCCACTGCCAGGCTTGGAGTTTAAGTATGATTTTATGGAGAATTTTGAAGGACTTTACACAAATGATATAGGTATGCGTTGATTTTCTTTTTCATTGAGTTTTTATTATTAGCTATGTTTCAGGGTTCCAGGGTAAGGACTGTCATATATCTAGGTCTCTTTTACCACTGAGGAAAAGGACTGAGAAGCAGGATGGAACTAGTTCAGATCTCTCGTCCCAGGCTGAGACCCAGGACCTGCACACATGCTGGTACCAGTAACACACAGACACATCACCCTTTTGGTGGTCATTGCCTTCTGGCAATGGTGAGAGTCCCGGTAGTTGTGCTGGCAGTACATGGTTTGCTGCTAGTTGAGGAAGCAGCCGTCAAAAGGGGCAGTCTTGCAATACTTGATTTTGGTCTTGGCTTCTGCCCTGAAGCACCATAACCTCAGCAAAAATCTTGGTGTCAGGAAGGAAGCTGAAGTAGAGAGGAAACTGGGAGAGTGTGAATAGTTAAGACTGGTGCGCTGGTGCAGAACTCTAATCCTAGAATTTGGAATGTTGAGACAGGAGGATTTCAAATTCGAGGTCAGTCTGGGCAAATTACAGAAACCCTGCTTCAAAATAAAATATAAAAGGGCCAGGGATGTGGCTCAGTGGTACAACACCCCTGGTTCCATCCCAGTATCGTTAACAATCAAAAAGCAAACAACAACAACCACAAAACGGGACTGGGGGAGTTGAAGATTCTTTTAGAGGTCTCTGAAACAATTTAAATGGGAAAACTTCGAAGGGCTTGAAATAGGGGAGTGGCAATTAGAAACGGAGACAGAGGTAATTTGGCATATTTCTAAATGTCTAGCGTATAACATCCCAGATAGCACCCTGAATGCCTGTTCTTGGTTTGTCTTCAGGCACAGATGGGCAGCAGCTGTAAAGCTAGGACTTTTGTACTGTGCCTTGTGCGTTCAGCGTCCACTCGGTGAGGGGCAGCATTGCCTTGGTGAAGGCTGGAGGGGCGCGTTAGGAGTGTGCTAGTCCAAGCGAGTAGTGGGCTCAGAAGGAAAGAAAATGCCCAGGACAGTGCAGAGAGGAGACGGAATCTGGACAGAGGACCGTCAGTCTGCAACCCCTCACCTTCCCGGAGCTGCACAACCCGGCCGGGTTTTCCCGCCGCTTTCGCTGCAGGCGGCCCACCTCCGGATAGGCCACGCCCCTCTCCGCCCCGCCCGCCCCGCCCCCTGCTCCTGCCGGTCCCGGCACGAGGCCACACCCCCCTGCGTCCGCGCGCCTCCTCGCGCCCGGCCGCGCCCGCGCCCCGCCGGGGGGCGCCCGCCGCTCTGCCCGCCGGGCCGCTCACACCCCTCCGCCCGCGCGCCGGCGTCTCAGTCTGCGAGGCGAGGCTCCGGCCGGGCTGCGCCGGCTGCAGGCCAGGGGTCAGGGCCGGCGATGGGCGCGGCGGGGCCCTGGGGGCCGGGCGCGTAGGCCGCGGGCGCCATGGAGGCGGAGCAGCTGCCCGCCGCGGGGGTCAGAGGGGGCACGACCCCCGGGCCGGAGGCGGCGCCTCCCGCGGCTCCCACGCCGACCGCCGCGGCCTCGGGTCCAGCGCCGGGGTCCGCGCCCGAGCCGAAGCGGAGGCCGCTCGGGACTCTGCTGCAGCCCGCAGTCAACAAGTTCTCGCTTCGGGTGTTCGGCAGCCACAAAGCAGTGGAAATCGAGCAGGAGCGCGTGAAGTCGGCGGGGGCCTGGATCATCCACCCCTACAGCGACTTCCGGTACTGGGGGCCGGCAGGGCGAGGGGACACCGATCCCACCCACGGGCCGCGACGCAGGTCCAAGCCCGCCCCACCCTCCGCTGTCACCCGAGTGTCCCGGTGAGGCAGGAGGCTCCTACCCCGACCTAGCCAAGAGTTCCTGGGCAGGAGCTCCCCGGCCACAGGTCTGACGTGACTTGTCAGGCTGAGCGCCCGACCGGCAGGCCGACATCAGGGACTTCCAGAGACCATGTATTTCCCGTGCCAGCAACCCAGGACCCTGTGGACTCCCTCCGAACCAGAGACTACCCGAGTCTGCCTCCTGCAGTCCTGTTTGTTGGCATCTGAGAAATTATGTCGTATCCCAAGTCTTAGGGTCAGCCTGAGAGAGAAGCCTAGCTGCGTTCTGTCCTACTCTCACCCCTAGCACCTGCCTCATTCAGCCGGAAAGGTGGGCCAGAAAAAAAAGGTGACCCCGGGGATGGTAGGGGGCTAGAGCGCTGCTCTGTCGCTGTCCCTGGTGCTGAAAGCGGGGTGCGGTGGGGCGGGGCCAGTTCCCAGCAACTGAGGCCGCAAGCCCAGCAGACCTCTGCCCTGATACTCCCAGAGAGGAGGAACGGAGAGTAGGGGAGGACCGTTTCACCGTCCCCGTCAGGCTGCACCTCTGCATGAAGGTCTACAGGGGAGGAGAGCAGCCTGTCCTTGGGGGAAATGAAGGACAGCTTTTGGGGGAGGTGGAGATGTGTGCACGGCAGAGAAAAGAAACAGGGTGAGGTGTGAGTCTGGAGGCTGAAAACACAATCCGAAATCCAGACATTATCTTGCATCCAGACACACACTCTCCCTAAATGTTTGTCTTCTTCCCATTGTTTCTTCGCTTTTCCTGCCTCACTCTCCAGCCCAATGGTGCACCTTTTCTGGTCTTCCTTGGTGCTCTTTCCCTTCCTGCAATTCACCCTCAGACACATCCTCGGAAGCCACGTGCCCCTTAGAATGGTGCTTCTTCCCCATCCCCTCTCCTTCATCGCCCGCTGGGCTTGTGACCACCCATGGCCCGTGAATCAGGCTGTGAAGATGCTCTGCTGGTCAGGCAAACCCTCTTTCCCTCCCTCTCCCAGTGTCTCCCAGTTCAGGCTTTCTCCTCAGCAGCCCAAAAGAGAAGGGGAGGGGATCAAGGGTTTGTTGTTGAATGAAAGGTCACAGTTTGAGAGGTTTCCTGGAGCCTAGACTTGGGAACCATCTAGAGTCTTTGAGGGGGTGAAAGAATTGATTTGGCAGGCAGTCAGGACAGTCTGTATCCTGGGCTTATGCTAGGATTAGACGTGTCCTAGAATTAAAAGCACTGTAGGAAATTGAGTCCCTCAGATTATCCAGTGATTTTTGTCTGAATGAGGTTTCCCCCAGCTCTCTCCTGACCTCTTTTCACAGCTTCTGCCACAGCAATGTACTCTCTCCTGTGCATGCCCTTGCTTGGCTCAGAGTCCAGTGGGCTGAGGGAGGTCAGAGAAGGAAAGGAACACAGAGGTCAAACTGTGCTGCCTCAGGACCCCTCTGTATGTACAGCACCTCTCACCCCAGGTGCTATGAGAGAAGGGACACCCTTGGAACACTCAGTTCAGATGGAAAGAAAGGAAAAACCACCCCACCTCAGACAGGGATGATCAGGTTTTCATGGAGAAACAGGATTCATGGGTCCAACCATGTTGGGAGAAGAATGAGGTGGGGAAGGCTGAGGAGTACATGTAGTCCTAGAATAGGAATGGGTAAAGAGCTGGAGACGAGAGAGGTCTGCAATAAAAAGGGTGGGTGAGTCATAACACCAACTAGTGCTTGTACAGCATTACTACATCCATTGCCTTGGTAGAAATTTTTTCCAACAATCTTGTGAAATTAGCCCAGGGCACTTTATCTTGAAATTTTTAAAAAATGCTTGATAATGATGCAGAAATCTTACATAGTAATGATCATGCAATAGCTATCTACATTACTAAATTGCTGAATTGTTTAGCCTGGGCTCAAACTTGGGATCCTCCTGCCTCAGACTGCCACAGAGCTAGGATTACAGACATTTGCCACCACACCTGGTTCACTTATCTTGTTTTGTTTTTTGAGACAAGATCTCCCTATGTAGTTCAGGGTGCCCTTCACCTCACTATGTAGCCCAGGGTGGCCTTGAACTCATGGCAGTCCTCCTGCTTCAGCCTTCCCAGAATGCTGGGATTACAGTCATGTGCCACCATGCCTGATTATTTGCATTCCCTACTAATGGACATTTGGGTTGTTCCCAAATTTAATCCTGCTATAAGCATTCTCATATATTTCTTCTGTAGCATTTGTTTCTCTTGGGTGTGTACACCTAAGAAAGGAAGTTATGGATGGCAAGAAATGCAAATGCTAGCCTTCAGCAGATAATGCTGAACTGTTTTCCAAATAGTGGTCTCAATTTTACTCCCATCGGCTATAAATGGTCATTGTGTTATTTTGTATTCTTGCCCACTCCTGACAATGCCAGACTAGCTTCTCTCAGTCTAGTGGCAGAAGAATATCACGGTAGTCTTACTCCACATCCTACTCCCACCTTAGGTTTTACTGGGACCTGATCATGCTTCTGTTGATGGTGGGGAACCTCATTGTACTGCCTGTGGGCATCACTTTCTTCAAAGAAGAGAACTCTCCCCCTTGGATTGTCTTCAATGTCCTCTCTGATACTTTCTTCCTGCTGGATCTGGTGCTTAACTTCCGTACGGGCATTGTGGTAGAGGAGGGCGCTGAGATCCTGCTGGCACCTCGGGCCATCCGCACTCGCTACCTGCGTACCTGGTTCCTGGTTGACTTCATCTCCTCCATCCCAGTGGATTACATCTTCCTGGTGGTGGAGCTGGAGCCCCGGCTGGATGCTGAGGTCTACAAAACAGCTCGGGCCCTGCGCATTGTCCGCTTCACCAAGATCCTCAGCCTGCTGCGGTTGCTCCGCCTCTCCCGCCTCATCCGATACATACACCAGTGGGAGGAGGTGGGGCAGGGAGGTGGGCGGGGATCAGAGACCCCTCGAGGGCAGGACTGTGGGTGGGGCTCCTGGTGACTACGGAGCAAGGCAGACGTGTGGGGCTTCGGTGATTGAGTTCTTTCCAAAATGTGTGAGGAAGAAACAGGGACAGAATAAGGGTCTGGATAACGAGGCCTTTGGTGGATAATTAGAGGCAAGTGGGGGGAGCCCAATTCAGCTGGACAGACCCTTTAGAGTTAGTTGATGCTGGATGGAAGATGGGGTACACAGAAAGCTGGGTCTGGGGCTTCAGGGCAAGAGTTTAATGGTTCATGATGGAGCCTGTCAAATCTCATTGCCTGTGATCACATCCCAGATGTATGTATGTATGTATGTATGTATGTACCAGGAATCAAACTCAGGATCTTGTACTTGCCAGGAAGGTGCTTGTGCTGCTGAGCTATATTCCTGGTCCCACATCCCAGATTTATTATTCATTAATATATGAGAGAATTGGTTTCCTCTTATCTAAGATGAGAATGTTACAATTTGGTTTTAAGAATCAGAATAGTGACCAGATGTGGCAGCACACATCTGTAATCCCGAGGCAGGAGGATTGCTCTGAGTTTGAGGTTGGCCTGGGCTACAAAGTAAGTTCAAAGCTGGATTGAATTGCATAGTGAAACCCTGTCTCAAAAAGCCAAAAAAAAAAAAAAAAAAAAAAGAATGGAAGTAGTTAACACATACAAAGTACTGAGAAAAGTTTCAGGGTGTAGCGATGACTGCCTGAGATCCCAGAACTCTGGAAAGCTAAAACAAGAGGATCGGAAGTTCAGACTCAGGCCCTGGATTCAATTCCCAGTAGCACATGTATACACACACGAATACCTGACACATAGTAAATTCTTGTTAAATTAGCTGTTATTATTGTTGGAAAGAAAGTGATCATTAATTCTTATGCACACACCCTGGGGGCATTACATTGTGAAATACCCCTCATCAGGGCTGGGGATTTAGCTCAGCGGCATAAGCGCCTGCCTGGCAAGTGCGAGGTTGTGAGTTCGATCCCTGGTACCGCAAAAAAAAAAAAAAGAAAAAGAAATACCCCTCATCCTGTCCGGTCTAAATCTGAGCAAGTTGTGTGATAGATTTATTTGAGTCTCTGCTGTCATATAATTCTGGGCGTAAGATTGACTTCATTTGGGGAGCACCTGCTTGGCGAGCACAAGGTCCTGAATTTGACTCCTGATACCAAAAAAAAAAAAAAAAAAAAAAAAAAAAAAAGCCAGCAACATATGATTGACCTCAGTTTTCCTACCTAGAAGAGATAATATATGAGAGTAATAAAGGTTAGGCATAGGGTATATACCTGTAATCTCAGCTAATCAGGCAGCTAAAACAGGAGGGTCACAAGTTCAAGGCCAGTTTGGAGGAATTTAGTGAGACCCTGTCTCAAAATAAAAAGGGTTGGGGGACATAACTCAGTGGTAGTTTGCTGGGCATATGCAACATGTGCAAGGCCCTGTATTCAATCTCCGCCCCCCACACACAATGAGATTACTAGCACAACCTACTATGTATTAGCTACATATGCTATAAAATTATACAAATAAATAATAGCCATGTTTTTTAATTCAAGGAGGCTAGGGAAAGGTAGAAGTTCAAATATAATTTGCAAAGCTGGGACTAGAGGAGGACCAGCAGGGAGGGTTCCTGTCCACAGCAGCCCCTCCTCGGACTCCTCAGATCTTTCACATGACCTATGACCTGGCCAGCGCTGTGGTTCGCATCTTCAACCTCATTGGGATGATGCTGCTGCTCTGTCACTGGGACGGCTGTCTGCAGTTCCTGGTCCCCATGCTGCAGGACTTCCCGCCTGACTGCTGGGTCTCCATGAACCGCATGGTGGTGAGAAGTCCCCACAGTTCTGCCACTCCTGGGCTTTCTAAGGGCTCTTCTGTCTGAGCATCTGGGAGCAGGAGATAGAGATGATTAAGAAACAAGATAGGAGCAGGTGGGGAGGAGGGAGGAGAGGAGTAAGAGATCCAGAAGTATCTTTGTATTAGAGAAAACAGGCAAGGAAAGAAACCTAGGCAAAAACCAAGGCCCCCAATCTGTAAGAGTTCCCTTTTGTTTTGAGGACCCCAGAACTAAACAGGTGTCCCTGCCTCCCCCCAGGAAGGTCTGAAGCAGAAGGGGTAGGCAGAACAAAAAGAGAAATGGACAGGTGCAGAACATGGTACAGAAGGAGCCATCCCATCTTTGCACTGTGCTCTGCCCCCTAGAACCACTCGTGGGGCCGCCAGTACTCCCATGCCCTCTTCAAGGCCATGAGCCACATGCTCTGCATTGGCTATGGGCAGCAGGCCCCTGTGGGCATGCCTGACGTCTGGCTCACCATGCTCAGCATGATCGTGGGTGCCACGTGCTACGCCATGTTCATCGGCCACGCAACTGCCCTCATCCAGTCCCTGGACTCCTCCCGGCGCCAGTACCAGGAGAAGGTCAGCAGGGACAGGAGAGCGAAGGGGAGGATGGGGAGGTGCTTGAGGCTGGGTAGCTCGATTCAAGGCCCATTCTGATATATGCTCCTATTGGGTCTCTGTGTTCTTCCCTACCCCATGTCCATTTGTTCCATCCCCTGTGTGACCTTTTCCTTGTTTGGACCTATGCCTCTGTCACTGTGGTATGTGTCCTCTCTGTGTCCACCGTCACTCACATGTTCTCTATGGCCGTGTGCCCCTTTGTCTGCTCCATGTTTGACCTTTGACCTTCCATGCACCCTGTCCTCTTCCTGCTGGCCGTGGGTTGGCCTGCAGTACAAGCAGGTGGAACAGTACATGTCCTTCCACAAGTTGCCAGCTGACACCCGGCAGCGCATCCACGAGTACTATGAGCACCGCTACCAGGGCAAGATGTTCAATGAAGACAGCATCCTGGGGGAGCTGAGCGAGCCGCTGCGAGAGGTGGGGCCAGGCCGGGCCGGGCCCTGGACAGGGCTCTTCTGGGCCCTGGGCTCCTGGAGGTGCTCTCCAGGGTGGGAGTATTTATCAGTGGCTGCTCCTGTAGGGAGAGAGATTTGCAGAGGGCTCCATAGAAAACCACTTATTCAGGGGTGGAGGGGAGTTTATGGGCCGACTTAAGCATCTTAAGAAGATGGAGTATCATGAAAGGACTGTAGGGGTTTCTGTTTGGGGGTACAGTTCCATGAGGCCCATGGGAGTGCTCTGAAGATAAGGGCTTCAGGATGGTCCTGGGCCCCCGCAGCACCCTTCTTTTTTGGCAGATCTTGTCCCAAGGGGTAAAGTTTCTGGAAAAAGATGGGTTTGGTGGGGGCATCTTGGGCCAGAGGGTACAGCCTGTCTGACAGGCCCCTCTTCTGCCTAGGAGATCATTAACTTCACCTGCCGGGGCCTGGTGGCCCACATGCCACTGTTTGCCCATGCCGACCCCAGCTTTGTCACTGCAGTCCTCACCAAGCTACGCTTTGAGGTCTTCCAGCCGGGGGACCTCGTGGTGCGTGAAGGCTCTGTGGGGAGGAAGATGTACTTTATCCAGCATGGCCTGCTCAGTGTGCTGGCACGTGGCGTCCGGGACACCCGTCTGACTGATGGATCCTATTTTGGGGGTTAGCAGGGCTCAGGGAGGGTGGTAGGCTCACAACCAGTAGATGGAGGGCAGCTGCTCCCTGGGATCAGGGTCCCTACCCAGCTGTGCTGCATCATCACCTGGTGTTCCAGCCCCGGGCTGCTCAGTGAGGATAGCTGTGTTAGAGGCCCAGGGTCTATAGTTTTTAAATCTTCTCAGGAGATACCAGTGCACAGGCACTGGAATTATAGGGATGGAGGGCCTTTTGGAACTCTTAACCACTGACATCCAAGGACCATATGCATTTAGGAAAGATAGGTATGAAGCAGAACTGTCCCACGGGCTTGAGCTTCGTGGAGCTGTCCTGGTGTCATGATTTAAGGACTTGGCCTGTGGCGATGGGGAGGGGCAGCTCTGAAGCTGGTGCTCAAAATGATTTGAGGTTCATATAACCTCTCAGCACCAAGTCACCGAAGACCTCCAGCGTCTCTGTCCAGGTGCCCTTTGCCCTCCCCACATTGGCACCGCTTTTCTCCTCTAAGGTGGTCCTTGGTATTCATCCTCTGGGATGGAAAGGGAGGTATTCAGGGTGAGTTGTCCCTGCTGTATCCCTGGGGATGAAACAGGCGCTGCATCTGGGGTGAGAGTGGATGGAGTCACTGGAAATCTGGAGGCCAGCAAGACCTGATTGTTGCACTTTTTTTTTTTTTTTGAGACAAGGTCTTGCTATGTAGCCCAGGTTGGCCTCCAACTCACAGCAGTCCTCTTGCTTCAACCTCCAAAGTGCTAGGATTACAGCATGTGCCACTATACCTGGCTATGCTTGTCAGTTTAATATGAAGAGAGTAAAAACAGGAAGAACTGAACAGAAACTGTGCAGGTCTGGAGAGAGAGACAATTCTTGGAGCATTTAGGGATTCTGAGTAGGGGGGAGCTAAGCATTAGGTTCTCCCGAGTCTAGGGAGGGTGCTGAGGACAATGGTTCTGAGCCTCCTTCTGCCTTCTGCAGAGATCTGCCTGCTAACTCGGGGCCGGCGCACAGCCAGTGTTCGGGCCGACACCTACTGCCGCCTCTACTCCCTAAGTGTGGACCACTTCAATGCCGTGCTTGAGGAATTCCCGATGATGCGCCGGGCTTTTGAGACTGTGGCCATGGACCGGCTACGCCGCATCGGTGAGGACTGTCCACTCTGTCCACACTGAGTCCCAGCTGTGCTTCACCCCATCTCCATAGCAAGGAGTCCAGCACGTCCCACTCCAAGCCCCCTAGTGCCAGCAAATGCCCCCAACAGGAATTTCAGCACCGGCTCACTGTCCTCTGCATGTGTTATACCTGGAGACCTCATCCAATCCCCATGCCCTGATGCCTCCTCTGAGTAGCAGTCCCTCAACCTCACCATCGTGATCCATACCCATTCCTTCTAACCCGTCTTCAGTCCCTGTCCCAGAAGCTTCTCCATACTCTGAGTCCTGCCAGTTCCTACTCTCAATGCCACCCCCATCCCTTGACTCCACCCAGGTAGCTTTACATTCTTTGATATCCAACATCTATCTTGGATTCCTTCCCTATCCTTAACTCTTCCCTCCTGGGGCAACTTCTAGGCAAGAAGAATTCCATACTGCAGCGAAAACCCTCAGAACCAAGTCCAGGCAGCAGCAGTGGCATCATGGAGCAGCACCTGGTCCAACACGATAGGGACATGGCCCGGGGTGTTCGCGGCCTGGCCCCAGGCACGGGAGCTCGGCTCAGCGGGAAGCCAGTGCTGTGGGAGCCACTGGTGCATGCACCTCTGCAGACAGCCGCTGTCACCTCCAACGTGGCCATTGCCCTGACTCACCAGCGGGGCCCTCTGTCCCTTTCCCCTGACTCTCCAGCCACCTTCTTGGCTCGTTCTGCTCGGCGCTCAACAGGCTCCCCAGCCTCCCCACTGGTGCCTGTCCGAGCTGGCCCTCTGCTGGCACAGGGGCCGTGGGCATCCACCTCCCGCCTGCCTGCCCCATCAGCCCGAACCCTCCATGCCAGCCTCTCCCGGGCAGGGCGCTCCCAGGTATCCCTGCTGGGCCCTCCCCCAGGAGGAGGTGGACGTAGGTTAGGACCTCGGGGCCGCCCACTCTCAGCCTCCCAACCTTCTCTGCCTCAGCGAGTGACAGGTGATGGCTCTCCTGGGCGGAAGGGCTCAGGAAGTGAGCGCCTGCCACCCTCTGGGATCCTGTCCAAGCCTCCAGGGACATCCCAGCCACCCAGGCCGCCAGTGCCTGAGCCAGCCACCCCCCGGGGCCCTCAGCTCTCTGCCAATATGTGAAACCCTGGGTTACACAGGCCTTAGCTCTTAGGGTGCAACGGTATGTGCCTGAGGGCAGATGCCTTTTGGGGAAGGCCCAGAGGACTCAAAAGAGTGCCTCCCTGATCCCCATGAAGATGTTCTCTGTATCCTAAGCTCAAGCAGCCACAGCTTGTCTGACATCTTAGCCCATTCACCCATTTGTCTTGTGTACCTAGCCTACCACAGTGAAGGCACCAGGCTGGGCACTGTGTCTCCACTGCCAAGTAGAAGTGACTCAGAGCCCTCTGCCCAGGTACTCCCTGGCCCCGATCCTGCCAGGTGCAGGCCTGGGCCTAGACCCCCTCCCTTTACTAAGCACAAGTACTTGCCGCCACCATCACTGCCCAGTAACTAGATGTTTGTTTCCTGGCAATGGCCCTGCAAGGCCAGCCTGGTCTGATGATCTCGCTGTTCCCTTAGTGTAGATGGGTGCTGTCCACTGCCTGTGCCTCCATTGCTGCTGCCACATATCTTGGGTCCTGAGTGTGGGCATTCACCTTCGGCTTCTTCCGGCCACCTGTAGGCCCTCCCAGCCCACAGCCTCTGAGTGGGAACACGCATCTGTCTGTGTGGTAGGGTGTCTTTGCCTAAGCTAGAAGCTGCCTCTTTCCGTGCCCCTGCCCCTGTGGTGTCCTCCGCTGAAGCTAAAGGACAGCTGGCACCCCCTTAGTGTGCTAGCCTAGATTCCCTCAGGTGGGGGTAAGTAGCTGAACCCGTATGTGACCTTTTTCTCTGTCTTCTTTATATAGTTATTTATTAATTTTACTTACTTGTTCATTTGCTAATTTGACTTGCCAACCTATTTTGTTTACCTATCCCTTTACCTAGTCCTTCATGCCAGCTTCTATGGTCCTCAAACAATGCCATCAGCAATATTCAAACCTTCTCCCTATGTAGGTAAGGACAGGAGGGGCTGCCCGAGAAAGTGGAAGATGGTTTTCACTGATGGGTTTTTCTCTTGAGTCTGCTGTTGGTGCGGGAGTCTGGGGAGGGACTGAGTTATCCAGGCCTGGGGAAGGGCAGTCCAGCCGCCCCTCTGCCTTCTCAGGGACAAGAGGAATCCCTTACCCATCCACTTTGCCCCCTCTCCTTTTCTGCAGCATCAAAGAATGTGGGGGGGGGCAGGGCCCTAAATCTCCTTTCTTTCTGGGGGAGAGTTCTGGGGTTCTTGGTGTATGGGAGAAGTTTTATTATTGCTCTGAAACAGCTGGGTTTAAAAAGAAAATAGATACTCATTTTGACTCCTGGTTTGTGTGTGGGAATAAAGTGGGGGAGGAGGGGGACACGACCCCACCAGGCATGAGGTGTCATGCCAGCAGCCAGGCAAGTCGTGTGCAAGCCCAGCACTGAGGCTGTGCTGGACAGGATGAGCCTGCCCAGCTGGCTCTGTGCTCATCCCAGTACCCATCTGTCCCAACTTCCCTCAAAGCACACTTCGATGTCTCTATCAGTCATCACAAGGGCATAGCCTGTCCTGGTTTGAGGCTATCAGGAAGAGGTGGCATTGTCTCCAGATGACCATGAGGGCCACAAAGGAAGGCAATAGGCTGCATGGACACCAAGTGTTGTGAAACAGTGATTCCACAGACACTGTGGACAAGATGGCCCTGTCTCCTCTCCCCAGCCCCAGGGATAGGGAACCTGGAGGAAGCGAATTAACCAGCCAAGCTGAGATTAAAGGATCAGGACATGTTAGGATTGGACACGGGGAATGTAGGATCAGTGCTGCCAGACAGCCAGAGCATAATTGGACGCCGACTTTCAAGGGCTGTGAGAAACAGAGAGGAGGAGGGGTGCCCTAGAATGGGGCTAGATGGCAGATGTGGCCTCAGACTGGGAGCGTGGGTGTACAGAGACAGAGGAAGGGCTGTGTGTCAGAGGGAGCCAAGTGGGGAGGGAAGGGCTGGGGGCTGGGTCGGAGGAAGAGGGCCTCTCAGGAGACGCTCAGGACCCGCATGATGTTGGTATATCCGGTGCCAGGTCGCCAGCCTGTCACTACAATCACCAGATCCCCAACACGGAGGAAGCCACGAAGCTTTCCTAGAGGAGGGAAAGATGGCAGCCGGTCACCGAGGGAGGCAGGGGAGCCCTGTATGGGGAGCTGCCACACTCCCTGCCTCAAGGCCACCTTGAAGGGAATGAGGAACCTGAAGTGCACCCAGGCTCTGCAGGGAACGTGACCATCATCCATTATCGTATGTTAAAGCGGCCACAATGTCCCCATGTGGAATAGCATACATCTTGCTAAGTAGCAAGCTGAGGCTACGCTGATAAGAAGAGATCAGGTACGATTATAGGACATTTATAAAGTCGATTTTAGTTCCGGATGTTCCAGCTTTCTCCAGTGCTGCAATCAGCTCTAGCCGTCTGGGCCAGGCAGCAGCTGGGTCCTGCCCTTCTCCCTCTTCACGGCTCAGCTTAACTGCCCTGATTAGAGTCCCTTACCTCCCAGTCTCTCTCTCTTTTTTTAACCTCTCAGTTTTAGTAATCTTGGAGGGAAAGTCTGGGGGCGGAGGAGACAGGCAAGGCTGTGAGTGGGTGTGGGACGTTGGTTTGGGGAGCCTTTCATGTAAGTGCCGGGCAGGGAGGAAGGTCTTGGAATCTCACCACTCTCAATGCCAAACTGGACCCGGCGATCCACATCGTCTGCCCAGATGGCCTCTGGAGGTTCACGGTAGAGCAAGGGGAAGACTCCTCGGCACAGGTGGATCTGCCGCGCGGCCTGGGCAGATCGGGTGACAGCAATGACTGCTGCCCGCGGTCGGTACCGAGACAGAAGCTGGGCTGAGCTGGAGGGGGCAGAGGAGGTCATCTCAGAGCAGCAGAAGGGTGTTGAACCAGTAACAAGGTGTCACCACAAACTGTGTGAGCCTGAGTAAGTCATCATACATCTCTGGGCCCTGCAAAACCAGCATAATACCTTTCCTTCCTACCACACAAGGAAGACGGGGGATAGTAAAGGTACGCCAAATGAGATAAAGAGAAAAGAAACAAAATGGCCAACATGGTGGCACAGGCCCATGGTCCCAGCACTTGGGAGGCTGGGGTAGGGTGACAGCCATGAATTTGAGGCACATAGTGAGTTCAAGACCAGCCTGAATCGCATAGCAAGACCCTGTCTCAAAAAAAAAAAGTTTTAGAGAATGTACATTATATGGCATTTAATTCTACATAGAATTTAATGTCTCTTATTAATTCTCAGAACCCCATGAGGAACAAATGGCTAATTCACAAGCCTGAGAAGATGAGCAGGCTTACAGAGCCCGGTGAGTTACCCACGGTCTCACTGCTGCGTTCCAGAGCAAGGACTTGAACTTAGACCTACTGGGCCTCTGAGCAGCATCTCAGTGTTGTAAATCCCTGTGGGCTAAAGGACTTGTCCCTAGCCCCAAGAGTCCAAAGGCCTGGAAGCCAGTGTGCTTGGTGATGCCATGTGCCCTGCCAGTACCCTGCACCTCTCTGGCATGCGTCCTGGGGTACTCCAACACCTGCCTCTCGCAGTCTCCTCCTCTCTTAGGGGCGTCTCTTCTTGCCCCAGGGCACTACCCTTCATCCGGAGGATCAGCCTACAGCCAGGCTAGGGCCTGTTCCTGCCTGTGCCCGATGGAGCACCCTGTCTGGGCTTCCCAGCATCTTCCTCACCGGCCAGTTTTGGTCAGCACAATGATGGCAGCAGCACAGCACTTGAAGGCAGCCTCCACAGCACCGATGGCAGTGACCTCTGTGGGGTCACGGCTCAGGGGTGCTGCCCGGCGTAGCTCCTCAAACAGCTGCCGGTGGTACACTGCAGCCTCTGCCTCCCGAGCAATCTGTGGGCAGCAGGAAGTCAGGCTGGACAGAGACACTGAGGTCCAGAAGGGGTTTGCTTTTCATTCTAAGCTCCTACCGCGTGCTGCATCTTCACAGCCTCCACTGGGAAGTTGCCCTTGGCGGTCTCCCCTGACAGCATGATGCAGTCGGCCCCATCCAGAACAGCATTGGCTACATCACTTGTCTCTGCTCGTGTCGGCCGGGGCTTAGTGATCATGCTCTCCAGCATCTGGGGGAGGCCGTGGATGGCAGCATTTTAGGAGCCATGCACTGCTGGGAAGTGTGCTCATGCTGTCTCTGACACCCCTACATCCAGACCCCTTAAAGCCAGGATTCAAGATAGAAGCTGTGTGACCCTGGCAGTTGAGTTTCCTCACCTAAAAAATGGGGGTCTGCCAGGGTTAGGGATGTAGCTCAGCGGCACAACACTTGCCTGGCAAGTGTGGGGTCATGAGTTCGATCCCCGGTAGAAAAACAGAAACAAAAAATTCCTGAGCATATTTTTTTTTTCTTTTGTACTAGGGATCAAACTCAGGACCTTGCACTTTCCTGAGCATATCTGTAAGGGGAAGCATATTATTTGGGGCTGGAGATTTAGCTCATCGGCAAAAGCACCTGCCTAGCAAACGCAAGGTCCTGAGTTTGATCCCTGATACCCCCCCTCCAAAAAAAAAGGCAATGCAAGGGGTAAGGGCCAAATCAGGTGTCAAACAGTGAGAACAAATAGTGCTCGAGTGCTAGATCTGGACTCCCTTCTTATTAAAAAGAAAAAAAGTTAGGGGGGTGGTCACGGTATCTCTGCCTAATTTCATTGTTTGGGAGTCAAACACCAGACAGCACAGTGTGCTGTGGACCTAAGGGGTGGGTATTTTCCCTCAGTGTCCCTAAAACCTCGGAGTGTCCTAGCCCCAGAGGCTCACTGCACACCTGTGTAGCACAGACCACGGGTTTGCCCGCCAAGTTGCAGCGCCCGATCATCATCTTCTGAGCAAGGAAAACCTTCTCAGGTGGGATCTCGATACCTAGATCCCCTCGTGCCACCATGATGCCATCGCTCGCCTCCAGAATTTCATCAAACCTGGGCGGATAGAGGAATCAGGACTGGAAAGTGCCAGGACACACCAGGGAGAGGCAGGCAGAAGAGACAATGAAAGGCTCACTTCTTCACGCCTTCATGATTTTCGATTTTGCTGATGATTTTAATGCCCCGTCCTTCTGGCCCCAGGGCATCCCGTACAGCAACCACATCGCTGGATTTCCGCACAAAGGAGGCGAAGATGATGTCCACCCCATGTTCCACCCCAAAGCGCAGGTCCTTGACATCTTGCTCTGACAGGCTGGGCAGGTCCACCTCGACGCCCGGCAAGTTCACACCCTTCCTGCTGCCCAGGACACCGCCACTCTCCACTTCAGTCTGCAGCCCCTCTGGGCCTGAGGACAGGGAGAGAGCAAGCTTCCATCAGCAGAGAGGCTGGGCGTGAAGGCAGGGGGAGCATGGGCGATGGGCCTTCAAGGGATTGAACTGCGCCCTCCTCTCCGGCTTTGTTGTGGGTTCCACACACCTATGCGGACCCCATAGGTGGCAGATGGAAATCTGTGTAAGAGACGCCCAACCCAGGAGTCCAGTCCCACCCCAGGGTTGGGACAGGAGTTTGGGTGTGGGGACTCCCACGTGGGGGGGAGTATGGGGTGACAAGAGTGTGGGGGCCCGAGGGGAAGGGAGCAGCAAGGGGTGGGCAGGGAGGGCCGTGCTCGGCCTGGCGCGTCCGCACCGATTTTCCGGACCACAAGGGAGATGAGTCCGTCGTCAATGTAGATGCGGCCGCCCACCGGCACGGCCCGGGCGATGTTGCGGTAGTCCACCCACACGGTGTTCGCGTCCCCCCGGGTGCGGAAGGCCGGGTCCACGGTCACCAGCACCTGGGCACCCCTCACGACCTCCACCTCCGACTCGGGGCCCTAGGGCCAGGGCCGGAGACGTGAGCTCGACTCCCCGCGGCCGGCCCGCCCCCGCCCAGCCCGGGCCCTCACCCCCTGCAGGACCCCGGTGCGGATCTCGGGGCCCTTGGTGTCCAGAGCGATGCCCACTGGCCTGTAGCTCAAGGGGGAGCTTGCGAAGCTCTCCGCGGCCTCCCGGATGTTGGCGATGGACTCCGCGTGGTACTGGAGGCGGGACGGGCGGGACGTCAGGGGAGGCCCGGCCCGCACGCCGGCCCGCACGCCCGCCCCCCGCGCCCTCGCCACCTCGTGGGAGCCGTGCGAGAAGTTGAGCCGCGCGATGTCCATCCCGGCCTCGATCATCTCCTTGAGGCGCTCCACGGAGCGAGAGGCCGGCCCTGGAACGGGACCCGCTCAGCAGCTCCGCACGCCCGGGAGGCGACGCCGCCCCCGCCGCCAGAGCACACCCGGTCACCTGCGCTTTCTCTGCTTCTGTGTCTTGGACTTGTTTTACTGTTTCATTTTGAGACAAGGTCTCGCTACGCGGTTCAGCTGGCCTTGGGCTCACTGCGTAGCCCTGGCTGGTCTCGAAATGACCGCGACCCTCCACCACCAGGTTCCTTTTCTTTGTTTTTTTTTAACTGGAGACCCAGGGCTTTCTCAATGAGCTACGTTTCCCGGCCTTTTTAATTTAATTTTTATTTTAGAGTCTCGCTGAATCACTATATAATCCATGTTGGGTTTGAGCTCGAAAGTGTCCAGCCTTCGCCACCCCGGCGCTGGGATGGATCGTGGCTGTGCCCCGCTCCCGGCTCCCCGGCACGATTAATACACGCTTCAACCGCGACTCGTCGCAGCGGGGCTCCTGAAGGCTCTCCGGAGGCTTCCCCCAGCTTTCCGACCCAGCGCCTCCCGCCTCCGCCTGCCGGCCCCGCGCCCGGCCCCTCCGAGTCCGGCCGCTTCTCCCGCCGCCAGCGCCCCCACCCGGGCCGAGCCCGAAGCGCCGCGGGGCCCTTCGCAGCCCGCGCTCACCCCGCCCGGCGCCAGCCTGTTTCCACCCAGCAGCCAGCGGCTCAGCTAGAACGGCACGCGCGGTGGCGCACGACCGTGACCCCGCACTCCGGAGGCGGAGCCAGACGGGTCGCCGGGGGTTCGCGGCCGGCCTGTGCCACCTAGTGAGTGCAAAGCCAGCCTGAAACACATAGAGACCCTGTCTCAAAAACCCAAAGGCCATAGGTACATAATTACATACATAGAGCTTGTTCGAGATGGTGTAGTCTCCTCCACGGGTAGAGGACAACCTCATTCTAATGGCCTATGAACCCCTCCTCTGTCCTCCCTCATTCCTGTCTCTTCCCATCCGCTATCTTACCCTTAATGCTTTTAGCCGCTCCAGCTTCCTAATGGCTGCTGTTACCTGTAACTCTCTCCCCATCTGTCTGCTGAGCTAATTCGCTCATGTTCGGGTCTCCTCTGCCCGGTAGTGGCTGCCCTGCCCTTCCTGTCTGGGGCTGTAACCTGCCTCCCATTTCACATCCCTGATGCCCCTGATGCTTACAGTACTCTAGGATTCTCTTTTTTTCCCATAATATTTATTACTCTCTAACACACTATTTTATTTTATTTTATTTTATTTTATTTTATTTTATTTTATTTTATTTATTTATTTATATTTTTTTTGGTACTGGGGATTGAACTCACGACCTTGCGCTTACCAGGCAAGCACTTAAGCCACTGAGCTAAATCCCCAGCCCCCACACTATTTATTTTGCAATAAATTTTTATTATTTGTTGTTTTATCCAGCAAGGGTGTCAGTTCCTTAAGGGAACTGTTGTCTGCTTTTTTCTCTGATCTACACCCCCTCCATCCGCACCCACTCCTGGATCCCAAGCCTTGCCTACTACATGCTCCACAAATACTTGTTCAATGGCCAGGAGTGATGCTCTACACCTGTTGGGAAGCTGAGGCAGGAGGGTCATGGTCTGAGCCTAGACTGGAGAACTTAGCAACACACAAGACTGTCAGAATAATAAAAAAAAATGATAAAAAGGCTAGAGACAGCTGGGCATGGTGGCACATACCTGTAATCCCAGCAGTCAGGAGGCTGAGGCAGCATGATCACCATGAGTCTGAGGGCAGCCTAGACTACATAATGAGTTCAAGGGCAGCCTGATCTACAAAGTGAGATTCTATCTTAAAAAAAAAATTTCAGTGCTGCAAACAACAACAAAAGACAATTACTGAATAACTCATTGTGTCGAACACAGCGCCGTGTGTCGAAGGACAGTGAAGTTAAGGACGCACAACCGCCGGCCTTACCAATGGTGGCGATGATGCTGGTGCTGCGAGCAGCCACCGGCTCTGAGTCGATGTCCAGGAGGCAGAGGTGCTCCAGGAAACTGTCGGCCATGGCAGCCGGCAGCTGCTGCTGCTGGAAGAAGGCGGTGCCCAGCTCCTGGGCCAGCTGGGCCACACTGGCTCGCCGCAGGTACCCCGCTGGCCCTGCAGGAGAAGGGGCTCGGGCTGCGTCTCGGCTCCCACGTGCCTTCTGTGGGCACTCCCTGGTGTGCAGGGCTCTCCCTTTGTGCTGGGCATCGCATACCTGTGACCTTATACATGGGCGTCATGCACATGTGACCACCGGACTTACAGGGCAGATACTCTTATAGAGTAAATATCATATCCTGACTTTACAGTTGGGAAAAAGAGAAAGTAAAATATATCACCCAAGAGCATGTGGTTTCTAAGTAACCAAGATGAGAGTCAAACCTAGATCTTACCAATTCTGGGCTCAGTTTCCAGTCACCTAGCTATACCTGACTTCTGTCCCCAGGTCCCCCCTCCCGGCCCATCACCATATTCATAGTAGGACCTCATTATCCATGCCAGGATTATCCAGTTCCCTCTTCCAAGGTCCCCATTTATTTCCTGGCAACACCTGGCAATGGACTGCCTCCCCTGCTCCCAGTTACCATAGGCCACTAATGCTGCCTCAGGCCCAGGGCAATCGTTTGGCCCAGGGAAGCCCTGTGTCCAGTCGTACCTTCCATGCCTCTGTAGTCAGAGCCCACCTCTATAGGTCTGCTTTGCACTGTGTCCAGACCCTGAGGTCCAGAGTCTGGGACTGAGCCGGGCTGTGCAGTGACACTAGTTAAAGTGTCACTAGTGTCTCTCCAGCTTGTATGCCAAGGTCTAGAGTCCAGGCGGCATGGCAGTGCCCCGTGGCTCCCATGCTGCATGCTCACCACCAGCCTGGAGGACCTGGACAGGAGGCCTCACACTCTGACAGACACAGATCCACCCTGGTCCTCTGCCGTACTCCTGATGTCCATGCTTGTTTCCTCCTCCATTCCCCTTCTTACCTCCTGGAGCGCCAATGAGAACAGACTTGGCTAAGTCTCTGTGAGACTGTGAGGCCCATGAGCAGAGCTGCCGAGGTAGACTGTTTGGAATTGACATGCTTCTAAAACGTGCGCACTGGGAGGAGAAAATGACAGAACTGCTGGTCTTATCTATAGGAGCCAGAGAATGGAGAAGGCACACACCCAGTGGGCAGCCCGGTCCCCCTAGAGCCCCTCCCCAAGACTTCTGCTCTCTGCTCCTGCCTCTGCCATTTCCCTATCTCACTCATTTTTCTTGATCAATTTTCAATCCATCCACACTGCCTAGTCATCAACTTGAATAGAGATTTTTTTAATCATCCCTTTTTCTTTCCACCATATTGAGGCGAATGCTAGATGAATCTAGGGAGCAGGGTGTTCCCAAAGCTGCTAAGTCTGAAGAAATAGGAAGGGGAGCCTTTTGATAGTGCGATGGATGAGTGGTCCCTCGGTTTCCCCACTTGTTTTCTCTGTCCTGACCAAGAAATACAGAGATCACTCTGTGATCTGGGCAGCCACAACCCAAGATGAGGTCTTGAACATTCCCAGGTGCTGATAAACCTCAGGCTGTTGCTGATCATGGGGTTGCTAAACATAGGAGCTGGCCCCACCTGAGGCAAATTTCTTCAACCCACACAAAACCAACAAGCTTCCCTACCCAGGTAGGACATTCTTCATCTTGCTGTGTACTGCAAAGACATAGTGTAGCCCCCCTCAACATAAAGTCCTCTAATAAGTGATTTTGGACTCATCATCCTAGCATTTAGTGCTTCTTTCTTAGGAATCCCAACACACTTCATTTTGGTGTGGTATGGTACAGTCTCTGTAGGTACTTTGTGGCTGCCACTGTTGTATGATTCTTGCTATAGGTTTAGCTTTGATGAACATTAGGGTTCTCCAGAAGTAGTTTTCACCATTAATCATCATCATCATCATCATCATCATCACCATCACCATCACCATCATCATCATCATCACATTCTCTACCATTTACCTTCCAATATTTATCAAGCACCTCATGTTTGGCAGGCCCTGAGAATACAGTAGTGAGCAAGATAGACAGAGCCTAGCCAGACCCAGAGACACACATCTATAATCCTAGCTACTTGGGAGCCCGAGGCAAACCGATTGCAAATTTGAGGCCAGCCTGGGCAATATAGTAAAACCTTGTCTTAAAAGAAAAAAGTAAGAAGTCAGAGTCTAGGTGGCATAGGAGTGCTCACTTCCTGGGTTTAGTTCCTAGTATTGCAAAACCCTAACCAAGTCAAACAAACAAACAAAAAATTGAGACTCTTTTCTATCAGTTGAATTTATAGTAGTATAGTGGGCAGAGAGAGAGAGAGAGAGAGAGAGAGAAAGACTATAACAAAGTATCAAGGAAACTACACTTTGTAAGTGCTATTAAGGCAGGGATCATGGTTCTGGAACAGATGGGCCAGTAGAGAAAGGAGAATGTCTTAAATTAAATTATGGCTCAAAGAGGCGGCACATGCTTGTAATTGTAGCACTTGGAAGGTTGAGGTAGAAGGACTACCATGAGTTTGATGTCAGCTTGGGCTACATAGTACGTTCAAGGCCAGCTGAACTCCATAGCAAGACCCTGTCCCAAAAACAAAACGAAATTAAACTAAACTAAATAATTAAATTAAATTAATTAAATTAAATTATAGTACTAAGGATTGAAATCAGGGCCATTTTTATTCTTTTATTTTTTATTTTTTATTTTTTATTTTTTTTGTACTGGGCATCGAACTCATGACTGCATGCTTGCAAGGCAGGTGCTTATGCCACTGAGCTAAATCCCCAGCCCTATTCTTTTAATTTTGACAAAATTCTTTTTAAGTCACCAAGTTGCCCAAGCTCAGTGGCTTAAGCACCTTCCTTGCAAGCACGAGGTCATGAGTTCGATCCCCAGTACCCAAACCCCCCCAAAAAAACAACAAAAAAAAAGATCTGTGGCTGTCAATGCTACACCTAGGCACACACATGCACACACACCTCCTTACCGCTTCCCACCCACCGACGCATACACATTCCCAGAACCAGACACGGAAACAGCCGGATTTCACAGCATTCTGGACTCACACACTCGTAGTGTGCGCAAGGCTGTGTCCGTCTACAGACCTGGGAACCTCGGGTCTCTCCCGGGAAGGCCCTCGGCTGGCCTGCAGGGGGCGCCCGAGAGCCGCCGGTCCCTGATGACAGTGAAGGGACACACGGCCTCCTCGAAAGGCCAGGGAATTCAGTTTTGTCATCTGCAGTCTGAGATAATAAACCTTCGTAAGGCTGCGGGACGATAATGTTGGTGGAAGCCTGTGAGCGTTGTTCCAAAAGAGCACCGAATCATTGCTGTCTGCACGTGCAACACGGAGCGGCCCGTTTCACTGCAGGAGAGCACGGAGGTGAGGCCCTGGGCCACAGAACTTCTTCAAAACGTGTACCCATTTATTTGAATAGATACTTGGCAATATACCAGTTGTAGAGGTACAGGAGATGGGTGAAGAACTTCTCCCTCTTCACTGCGCCTCCCCCACTGCTAAGGTCCCCATAACACCTCACCAGGGTCTGAATTTTCTAGGCACCCTCCCTGATATTTCTGTCAGATACAAATAATGTACAGTCGTTTCCTTCTTTATGCAGACAGCAGAATAATACAATATACACCACTGAGGACCAACTTTCACAATCTTAGCAACAATCTATCTTAGCCTACTTATTGATTTTTTTTTTTTTTTTTTTTTTGGTACCAGGGATCGAACTCACGACCTCACGCTTACCAGGCAGGCGCTTAAGCCACTGAGCTAAATCCCCGGCCCTATCTTAGCCTACTGTATGTCCTTCCTTCCTCTTGAGAGGACTTGGTGGTCCTCAGAGTTTTTGTCTTGGATCCCCTGAAATCCAGCCATGGAGCCCTCACTCACACAAGTGAGGACACTGCCAGAGGCGTACAGTAGAGTTGGTCTGGGCCACTTATTGTGGTAAACTATAAGATAAAATTAATCACTATGAAATGTACATTTCAGGGATATTAAGTGCATTTATAATGTTGTGCAACCATTTTCACTGTCAGTTTCCCAAACTTTTCATCAGCTCAAACAGAAACTCTGAGTTTGGCATGATGGTGCACACCTGAAATCCCAGTTTTCTGGGAGGCCAGTACAGGAGGATCACAAGCTTGAGACTAGCTTTAGTGAGATCCTGTCTCAAAAAAAAAAAAAAAAAGGGGGAAAGGACTATAGATGTAGCTCAATGCAGAGGTCCTGGGTCCAACCCCCCAGTACACAAAAGAACAAATATACAAAACCAGAAACCAGATTTAATCAGGGTCTTTGCACTGAGCTACACCCTTAGCTTTAATTTTTATTTATTTTTTTTTAGAATTAGGCATGGTGGAACACACTTGTAATCCCAGGACTCAGGAGGTTGAGGCAGGAGGATTTAAATTTGGGGTCAGCCCATGTTGGCGCAGGTTGGAACTACACAGGGAGATAATGATGTCTCATCAAAGAAAGAAAGAAAGAAAGAAAGAAAGAAAAGAGTTGAGGATAGAGTTCAGTGGTAGAGTACTTGCTTATCATGAGTGAGGCCTTGGGTTCAGTTTCCAGGAACATCTCTTCTTCCACAAAGCATATCCTGAGATTGGGTCTGGGGAAAAGTAGGCAGCAGCCAAAGACATGGAAGACACATAGATGCTCAATATTCATGAATGCTGCCTTTACAGAGTGAAAGGCTGAATCCCCACAGTGGCCCAAGGGACCCCTTGCTATTTTGCAGTCCTCCCTCTACTGTCTTCCCTTCAATCCAGTCACAGTAGTATCCTGGATGTTTAAAAAACGAGAAACCTAATCCTGGCTTAGTAGAGGGTCAGGCACCTTGCTTGCAGCATTGATTCGTTCAGATATCATTTTGTCAGTGAGGCCTTCTTTGATCAATTTATTTATTTATTTGTACTGGGAATCAAACTCAGGATTTTTTTTTTTTTTGTACCGGGGATTGAACTCACGACCTCACGCTTGCCAGGCAGGCACTTAAGCCACTGAGCTAAATCCCCAGCCCAAACTCAGGATTTTGTGCTTGCCAGGCAGGTGCAGTGCTGCTGAGCTATATCCCTGGCTCTATTGTTTTGTTTCTTTTCTTTTCTTTCTTTCTTTTTTTTTTAGACACAATCTCACTGTGCACCTCAGGCTAGCTTTGAACTCACCTTGTAGCCCAGGCTGGCCTGAGGATCACACCTGGGTGTTATCATTTTGTTTTTGGACAGGATCTTACTATATAGTGCAGGCTGGCCTATAACTTGCTTATGTAACCTAGACTGGTCTTAAAGTCACAGAGATCTTCCTGCCTCAGGCTCCATCTCACCCCTACTGGAATTACAGGTGTGCACCACCACCGTGTTATCACTTTAATACTGGGATCCTTCTATGCGTTGTCCTATTTCTTGTTCTACTCTTACATCATCTACACTTGTTAAACATGTTCTCCACCTCCAATGCAAGATGTTAAATTGTCATATGCACTAGAGCACAGATTTTCCTTTTGTCTGCTACTGTATTCTTAGTACCTAGTGGGCATTTTTTTTCTTTTTTTTTTTTGGTACTGGGGATTGAACTCGGGACCTGGCGCTTACCAGGAAGGCGCTTATGTTGCTAAGCTAAACCCCCTGGCTTTTTTTTTTTTTTTTTTTGAGGCGGGTCCCACTCTGTAGCCCATGCTACATAGGACTCCTGAGATCCTTCTACTTCAGGTTCCCAAGTGCAGGGATGTGCCACCACATCTGGCAATAAATAATTTTTGCGTGGTGAAAAAATGGAGAGGGAGCCCAGCTCCAGCTACCTCATGCTATTATCCAAATGCAACAGATGAGTAAAGCCAGTTTCGGGAGAGTCAGCTGAGGATCCTGGGCTTCAAATGATTTTTCCGAGTTAGAGTAAGTGGCAAGTTTGTTTTGCTGGGGTTTTACTAGCACGCGAAGAGAATGAAAACTTAAGCAAAGAGCCAAGGCGACAGCCAGACTGAGAGTTCCCAGCTTCCTTAGCTTCTGCCACTTTAGTCTCACAACCCACACGACCTACTTACTACCTACAGGTGTCTCCGGGCCTATCGCAGGGCGAGCAGCCTTCCCATTGGTCGTCCGTCACAGGGCCCCATACTCACGCGAGGGCAAGTAGCCAATCAGTGTTGCCAGTCTCTGCAGCGCCGGCCACGCTAGCCCACCTCGTCTCGCCCCCTTCCGAGGACTGTCGGGATTTGTAGTCTAGCCTTTCATAGTCTTGCTACCAGCTATAGAGATCGAGAACTACCCGACCCAGAGGGCCCAGCGCCGAGCGCGTTCCCTTTTTAGGCTTACCCGGCCAACAATCTGGACCAAGCAGGAGAAGCGTCCAGAACAGGTGAGAATGGTCGTGCACTGGGACTGGAGGCAGAGGTCCCAGACCTAGCCTTACTTCCGGCAGTAATGTGACGCACGGAGAGCCTAGCCTGTTGTGCCAGGCCTGACCTTTTTGGGAATCGGTGGATTGGACTGACTGGCCCCTCTGTGCTTGAGGAAACTTCCCAACTCTGCCCTTGTACTTTCCTGAAACTCCAAAGATACCCGCACCCCCGATTAACTCCTGCTGCTAGCACTCTCCACCTGCCCGGAGCGGTTCCGAGGTCATCTGCGCAGTCCTAGCTCTCCTGTGAGGCCCGGGACTCCCGTTCCCGTGCTGCAGACTATATGTCCGCAGCACCCACGGGTTCCAGCTCATTACTGTCCACTCCCCGGCGCGTAGATCAGAGCCTGGGTGCTTCTCTTCACTGCCGACGAGAGTAAACCTGGGTTCTAGGTTTGTGTCTGCCTCTCCTTGGCTCTTTACCTCCTGGAGCCTCAGTTTGGTTTCTGTACAATGGGTGACTTGAGGTCCTCCCCAGCCTCTTATCCCTGGTATCTTCTTTGCTATCTTCACCACCTTGTGCACAGAAACCTTGAATACCTTGTTTTATTTACTGTATTTTAAGTGGAGGTCTGTTGGATCTCAGTCACTCAAAAATATTTTTTGTCTTCTACATATTCTGCTGTAATTGTATCCAAATATTGGCCACTATAGGGCGGGAGGCTAGGAGGCAAAAGTTTGGTTTGGGGCGCTACAGGTGTTGTCTCCCTGCATCTGCCTTCGGTGCTTGCCCCTGCAGGGAGTGCTCGTGCCCTTTCCCTATCCCCCCCCCAAGATGCCCCTGTCCCGATTGCTGAGATCTGTAGGGGTCTTCCTGCTGCCAGCCCCCTGCTGGGCACCCAGGGAGAGGTGGCTAGGTTCCCTACGGAGGCCCTCCCTGGTGCACGGGTGCCCAGCCCTGGGGGCCTTGCACGGTGCCCGCTGCTGGTGCCAAGTGTGGACAGAGGAGCCTCGGTGAGTGTGGTTAGGAGGGGCTTTGGGGAGGGGCGCACCTGATCAAGTTTCTCACTTGTTCTTTTTTTTTCTCAGAGCACTTTGCTCCTCTCTCAGGATGAATGGAGAGCAGAAATCTGATGTTTATGCTCAAGAAATGCATAATTTCATCCAACACTTCTCTCATATTGTCAGAGTGCTGACTGAAGATGACATAGGGCACCCAGAAATAGGAGATGTCATTGCCCGGCTCAAGGAGGTGAGGGATTCATGACTTGAGGAAGTGAGACTTTGTCACTCCATGTGGGTGACATTCAGTGAGGGTTTTGGGGGGACTTGTGATGGATGTGGGATAAGGCTTTCACTTGAGTGACTCTGGGGTCTGGGCTGGTATGCTTACGCAGCTCATCACCCCGACTTTTGACTGTATAGAAGGTGGGTCATCCAAACTGCTTTCCTGGGAATAGAGTCCTTGAACCTGCTAAATCTTTGACTCTATGTCCTGAAATGTTAAGATGCTCCTTTGTCAGACATCTGAGGGGAAGGCCAACTGAGGTTGTATGTCTCTGCAGAGAGCTGAGGGAAGGGAGTTACTGTACTGTCAGAAACCCCTATTGCAGGACAGGGAGGGTTGCTGTAACACATTCTTTTATTTTTTTTCCCTTTATTTTCATGAAATATCTAGTAATATTCTTTTTATGAATGTGGTCTGTCTGTTTCATCTGGCTGAAGGGAACCAAGGCAAAGTGAGGGGGGACCTTTTTTGTACTGCAATAAGGACTAAAAGGGACTTTTTTTTTTTTTTTTGTCTTTTTGAGACAGGGGCTCACTATGAGTTCAGGCTTTCCCTGAGCTCACCTTGTAGCCCAGGCTGGTCTTGAACTTGCAACGATCCTCCTGCCTCAGCCTTCTGAGTGCTGGGATTACAGGCAATGAGCCACCATGGCCAGTTTAAAAGGGATATCTTCCCTCTGAGTTAGCTCCGGATGGCAGCAGGGCAGTAGAAGGCACAGTGAGGGGCCCTAGCAGGAGGAAGTACCATTGGAGGAGGGACAGATGGCTCCCAACCTAGTTCTCCTCTAAGCTTTCCTCTGGCCAACTGTGGAGGAGCCTTGTCTTCGGTGCAGGCGTTTCATTGGCCGATGGGTTAAACTGTGGGAAGAAGGAACTAGTGGGGACAGTAGGGATAGATTGTGAAGAGGAAGTGCTTGGGGCTACAACCAGGTAGGGGACATGAGCAAGTCAGCTGTTTCTGTACCTGTGTTTTCCCTGAGTTCTGGGTTTGGAGCAGAATTTAGTCATTTCAGGCGAAGAACTGAGTCTGCAGGAGCCTTTAAATTTACTGGGTAAGTTGCTAGGTGCTGGGCACTCGGCAACTCTTCCAGCTGTGCTGCAGGACTCTGGGGACAGAATCAAGAGAGAAACAATCCAAGGGCTCTCTGGAGGGGGAGTCTGCATTTAGGTGGTTGTTGGAAAGGAGAAATCATGGTCACTGCTCTGTGTATCCTGATGCTCTGTCCCTCTCTCCTGGCTGCAGGTCCTGGAGTACAATGCCATTGGAGGCAAGTACAACCGGGGTTTGACAGTGCTGGTAGCATTCCGGGAGCTGGTGGACCCGAAAAAACAGGATGCAGACAGTCTGCAACGAGCAATGACTGTGGGCTGGTGTGTGGAACTGGTGAGAAGTTACTTTGAATGGGTGTGCTATGGGAGGAAGGAAGAGTCAAGGTGTTCCTGGGCCCAGTGCTGCAGCCGGGTTAGGCACAGTGAATTGCTAAAGGGTTAGTCAGTGAACAGAACCTCTTTTGCCAAAAGTGATGTAGAATTTGACAGCAAGGTGTCATATTTTTCCTCTGAGCAGAAGTCAACCATGTTCCTTCCAAGAGATTATTCTAAAGTAGAAACTGAACACTAGCAGCCCACTGAACGGTTTTGAAAATGTTTTAAGCTAAATCTCTAAATTTCATGCCATGATGGGAGGCGGTACACTCCTGCAATCCCAGGTGCTGATGAAGCTGAGGCAAGAGGTTTGCAAATTTGAGACCAGGCTGGGCAACTTCTTGTCTAAAAATAAAAAATAAAAAGGACTGGAGATGTAGCTCAGCACTCCCTGGGTTTAGTTCCTGGTACTGTAAAACTGGACCAAACCAAAAATAAACGCAGATTTCTGGCATTAGTTGGAAATTTGCAAAATCTGGATCTGTATGTTCGATAAGTAGCTTAAACCAAGTGGAGCTGCTTCCCCAAAACAGGGCACAGGCTGTCCTGTGTGTCTCTGCCTTCCTTCCACCCTCATAGCTCCTTGCCTTCTCTTTCTGGGCTCCTTGGCCTTTGAAAGTATATACGGTTTGCTGGCCTAGCCTGAAGCTTTAATGTGTGGTAGGAAGACTGGATTCTAAATATATATATGTATATGTGTATATATATATATAATATAACATGTAATATATAATATATAATATATATTTTATAATATATAAAATATATTATAATATTTTATATATTATATATTTTATATATATTTATTTTATAATATATATAAAATATATACTATATTTTATATATTATATATATTTTATATATATAGTATATATTTTATATATATTTATTTTATAATATATATAAAATATATACTATATTTTATATATAATATATATTTTATATATAATATATATTTTTTATATAATATATATTTTATATATAATATATATTTTATATATAAAATATATATATATATTTTTTCCCCAGTCCTGGAAGTTGAGCTGTGGGCCTGTGGCACTGAAATATGTCTCAAGCTGCACCCCCCGCACTAATTTTTTTGAGAGAGTATCTCTTTGTACCATAGTCAAAGGTGGCCTTGAACTCACTGTGATCCTCCTGCAATGCCAGACTTGACTACACAGTTAGTTCAAATTCAGCTAGGCTTGCATAGTGAGACCCTGTCTTAAAGAGAGGGAGTGGGGCAACCCGCTTGGGACCCCTTCTGTCTCTCTTCAGACAGAAGCTTTCTTCCTCTCAGTAAATATATGCTACTCTTCCAAAAAAAAAAAAAAAAAGAGAGAAGGACTGGAACGTGTGGTAGATGCCTGTGACCCTGGCCACTCTGGAGGCCGAGGCTTAGAGTTTGAGGCCAGCCTGGACTGCATGGCAAGTTGAAAGCTACCCTGAACTGCATAGGGAGACCTTGTATCAAACAACAAAAATAAACAAGGAAGGGGAGGAGTGAGAGCTGGGAACAGCTCAGTGGTCGTGTGACTGACTTGCAGGGGAGGTAAACGTGTAGCTCAGTTGCAGAGCACTTGCCTGGTGTGTGAGGCCCTACGTTCAGTCCTTAGTAATGATAAAAAAAAAAGTCGTATAAATGTTTTTTAAAAATTTAATTTTTTTGGGCTGGGGATTTAGCTCAGTGGCTTAAGCACCTGCCTGGCAAGCGCGAGGTCGTGAGTTCGATCCCCGGTACCAAAAAAAAAAAAAAGATTTAATTTTTTTGGTGTTTTGAGACAGGGTCTCACTGTATAGTGCAGGCTGGCCTCAAACTTGCATCACTCCTCCTGCCTCAGCCTCCTGAGTGCTGGGATTACAGGTGTGCACCACCATGCCCAGCCCAAGAATTGATTTTTAAAATTTTTTTTAAACTTCTTCAGTATGTATATATGTATTTATTTGCAATGTTGGTGATTAAACTCCAAGCACTTTTCAGTGAGCTACATCTAGGTCTTGATAAATTGCCTAAATTGGACTTAAGTTTGGAATCCCCATGCCTCAGCCTCCCAGAGTGCTGGGATTACAGGCACGTGACACCATGTATGGCTCTTTAGTGTTTTCAGTCGATGATGAAATAATCTCTCATTGTAGTTTTTGGCAAGAGTACCTTATCTGAAGGTGTTTTATAATCCTGCTAACACCAGGGACAATCTAAACTGATGAGAGATTTCAGAGATCCATATTCCTGTAGCTGTAGCACTTGGGAGCTGAAGCAGGAAGACCTCGAGTTTGAGGCCAGCCTACGTACGACCCTGTTCCCTTTAAAAACTTATTTTTAAAGAAGTCAGAGAGTTTCATCCGTTACCCTGAAAATAAGTATTGTTGCCCCATCTTACAGATGGTGAATCTGAGCCAAAGAGGTCTTGTCACCTTTCAAGTTCTTCTGTAACAAGCCCTTGGCCTCCCCACCCTAGCGGTCCTTCCCAACTCACAGCGGCGTGTAGAGCGTCCGTGCTGTTGCCCATAGAAGGCACAGTAAAGGGCGCTGGGATCTTTTCCTTTTTCTAGCTGCAGGCTTTCTTCCTGGTGACAGATGATATTATGGATTCATCCCTTACCCGGCGAGGAAAGGTCTGCTGGTATCAGAAGGTAATGTGGGCAAGGACAGGCCCTCCTCCATGGGGAGGTGACTGCCTGCAGCCTGGTGGTGGTGTGCCAGTTCTATGTGGCAATGACGGGCAGAGATGAATGACTTGTTTTCTCTTGCCCTAACAGCCAGGCATAGGTTTGGATGCTGTCAACGATGCTCTTCTTCTAGAAGCCTGTATCTATCGTCTGCTGAAGTTCCACTGCCGGGAGCAGCCCTACTACCTGAACCTCCTTGAGCTCTTCCTGCAGGTGCGCTACTGGCCAGCACCTGTGCCCAGAGGTTGCTACAGTGGTCTTGGCCTCTAGGATGCGCTCATCAGATTGCCTGGAAGAGGAAAGGAAGTCAAGAGAGGGCTGGGAGTGTGGTGGTAGTGCCAAGAAGGGCCTGGGACCAGGGGGTGTTGGCCTCAAGCCCCTTGGGAGGTGAAGTCGCTGAGCTCAGTCTGAGTGGGTGACAGGCATGCTGCTAAGTGCAGGGGACAGGTCTGAGCTATGCACGCTCTTAGGTGTGGTGATAAGGGACCTGTGTGAATGTGGGTCTGGAGTTCCATGCCTCCTGCTCAGTTTCTGACTCTGCTCAGTTGTCAGCTGGGATGGGGCATGCAACACAAGGCCCAGGGTATCTGCAGTCCTGTGTCTGGAGAAGCCCCGTCTCATGACCATGCTCCTTTCCCTTAGACTTCCTATCAGACAGAGGTTGGGCAGACTCTAGATGTCATCACAGCCCCCCAGGACCACGTAGATCTCAGTAAATACACTGAAAAGAGGTGAGTCTCATGGGAAGCATGTCTGGCCAAGGAGGAGCTGTGCAGAGTGGGCACTGCCTTCTGAGTGGTTTATCTTCTCCCGCTACACAGGTATAAATCTATTGTCAAGTACAAGACTGCTTTCTACTCCTTCTATCTGCCTGTCGCTGCTGCCATGTACATGGTGAGTCAACCTTCTGAGCCTAACTGGGAAACATGGGCTTTGGGACAGGAAGGCACAGAGTAACTAAGTGGGACAATCGAGTGCCCCCACTGAATGGCTGTGTCACCTTGAAAAAGTCAGTCTCTGGCCTTGAAGTCACTGTGTGGTACCGGTACAGTTGGTCTTCCAACCTCAGCCTTCTAGGTGCTGGGATTACAGGTGTGTACCACCACGATCAGCTCTGTTTCTTCAGCTATAAAATCGGGATCAGATTCCTCCTCACAGGGTTGTTTTTATGTATGTATGTATGTATGTATGTATGTATGTATTTATGGTACCAGAAATCAAACTCCAGGCCTTACGCTTACCAGACAGGTGCTGTGCTGCTGAGCAAATGTATATTTTAGTACAATAAAAGAATAAAAAGAATGAAAGGCTATTTTTTTATTTGTGGGTTTGTGTGTGTGTGTGTGTGTGTGTGTGTGTGTGTGTGGTTTTTGGTACCAGGAATCAAATTCAGGTTCTTGTACTGTGCCACTCAGCTATATCCCCTGCCTCACAGGATTGTAAAGATTAACCTGGCACATGAAAGCCTTTGGCTCTGAGTAGCAGTGCAGTGGATCCTGTGTCTGAGTGAGGAGCAGATAATTCAGGCTGAGAGGGAGAAGACTAGATTCAAAGGCTGTCAGTAGCATTAACTGCTTGCCCTGAACTTTGCTTCCTGAAAGGCACTGGAGGTGGCAAAAAGATTTAGGGAGAAGGATCAAAGTGACAGGCTCACAAGGGCTTCCAGAATAGCTTCATCTGGAACCCACTGCAGATGGCGGAGTTCCAGGAAGTGCCCAGAAGGCCGGCCGAAATAAGTGTTAGTCAGAACTTCTGGATCAGAGAGGGCAAGGATGTCTGGAAGGAGAGACCCGTGGGGGCTGCAGTAGGGTGGGACCTCACTGGAGGCAGCAGGAAGATGAGGCAGTGTGGTTCCTGCTCCCGCTTCCCTGCAGGCCGGCATTGACGGGGAGGAAGAGCACAGCAATGCCAGGAGGATTCTGATGGAGATGGGCGAGTTCTTCCAGATCCAGGTAGGAAAACCCAACAGAGGCTAAGGCAGAGAGTGGGGCCTCAACTTTCCTCCTGCCCTGTCTGGGAACCTCTTATCCTTTCTTTGCTGCCCTCATCTAGGATGATTTCCTTGACCTCTTTGGAGACCCCAGCGTGACGGGAAAGATTGGCACTGACATTCAGGATAACAAATGCAGCTGGCTGGTGGTTCAGTGTTTGCAGCGGGCCACTCCGGAGCAGCGCCAGATCTTGCAGGTGCTCAGGAGTGAACCTGGAATCTCTGGGCTGATTAAAAAGGGGGCAGACTCTGGGCATGGTAGTGCACATCTGTATTTCCAGTACTTGGGAGGTTGAGGCAGGAGGATCACTGTGAGTTCAAGGCCAGCCTGGACTACATAGCAAGACCTTGTCTCTGCACCCCCCCCTCAAAAAAAAAAGGTAGAGCAGTGGTGGTTTTCAGTTGAGGTGGGGACATCTGGCAATGACAACAAATAATTTTTTTTTTTTTTTTTTGGTACCTGGGATTGAACTCTTGACCTCACACTTGCCAGGCAGGCGTTTAAGCCACTGAGCTAAATCCCTGGCCCGACAAATAATTTTTTTTTTTTTTTTTTTTTTTTTTTTTGCGGTACTGGAGATCGAACTCACGACCTCGCACTTGCCAGGCAGGTGCTTATGCCACTGAGCTAAATCCCCAGCCCCCGACAAATAATTTTTGTCATCAAAGCTTAAACATTGTAAAGGTGTCTGGTGGTTAGAGGTGAGGGATGCCAAACATATACAGCACACAGAAGAGCTCACCCAAACCATGATCTGGCCCAAAATGTCCACTGTCAAGGTTGAGGAACCCTAGAGTAGAGGAAGGTGGGCCTGAGCCCATGTCTGAACCTTTGGGATGGCGGAGTAGAAGCTGGCGATCTCAGACTCCAGAATAGCTTGAAACACTTGAAAACGAGGCATTCTGGAAACTGGATGAGGGAGTGCCAGTTTTGAGGGCCCTAGCGAAGGCCGTCCGTTGTCCTGCCTCTGATGCTTTCCAGGAGAATTACGGGCAGAAGGACGCCGAGAAGGTGGCCAGGGTGAAAGCGCTGTACGAGGAGCTGGATCTACCGGGTGTGTTCCGGCGCCACGAGGAAGACAGCTACGACCACCTCATGAGCCTCATCCGGCAGCACGCCGCGCCCCTGCCCCCAGCCATCTTCCTGGCGCTGGCTAACAAGCTCTACAAGCGGAAAAAGTGACCTGGACACCACAGGGGCCGGGAGGGAGGTGCTCAATAAATTCTCATGTAACCCCATTGTGCTGCTGTCTGTTATTGCTCCTGGCGCAGGAGCCCGGCTCTGTCCAGAATCAGGCAATGAAGGGGGCAAAGAGTGGGTGGCTGTGCAGAAGCCAGGCCCAGGACCAAGGGATGCTGTCCCCAGGCCCTTTGGGAGGTGAAGCCGCGGCACTCCCACAGTGCGTGGCGGGCATGACGTCAAGTGCTGGGGGCGGGCCAGGGCTTGCCACGCCCCCGCGCGAAGGGGTGCGGCTGCGCATCCCAGTGGGCTGTCCTAGTACCCCTCCCCTTCGTCCTATACCCCGCTAGGCGGGACCGCGGGAGCCACCAGCGCAAGGCCAGCACAGATCCGAGAGGACGCCGGTGAGGATGGCGTGGCCTGGCTGCCGTGTGGATGGGTGGGGCAGGAGGAGGAAACCTCAAAAATGAGCAGAGAAGGGGTGGGGCGGTGGCTGGCTGAGGGAGCGGGACAGAGTATGGCCAGATTTCGTGTTGAGCGAGGGGTGAAGGCGACCAAGGGTGCGGGTTGCGGACCACGAAGGAAAGGTGCAGATTAGAGGCCTCTTCACCCCGCCCCTTTTCTGCATTTGCATCTCGCCCACTTCATTTCAGAGCACTGGGGTAGGGGCTTCTTGGGGTTCCTCTCGGGGTGGGATGGAGGCAGGGCTAGATGGCTGCCGAAAGGATGGGGTTCCTTGGGACCCTTCCTCTGCGAAGCTCCGAAATGACACGGAGAGCCGGAGCAGAGCCAGAGCGCAGCCGCATTCTCTGACCTGCCCTTCTCTATTCCCGGGGGTTTATATTCCACTCCACCTGCAAACACTGCGGTGAAAACTAATGACCAGTCGAGGGCGATTTGCATCTCATTTAAAATATTCCAAAACAGTCAGGCCAGTGCCCGCTGTTGCTGTCGGTCACCCCTGTGTCCTTCTTGCGGCCCATGCCCTCCCTGGCTGGCTTCATCATTTCTGTTTTCCAGGACTGCACCTGCGTTGCCAGGTAGGTGGATGCGCCAGGCCTGGTCCTGCTGGTTCTCCGGAGGCCACTCTGTCGGTGCAGGCACCATGCTGTCTCCTCAGAGGGCTTTACTCTGCAACCTCAATCACATCCACCTCCAGCACGTCTCCCTGGGCCTGCACTTGTCCCGCCATCCTGAGCTGCGCGAGGGGCCTTCAAGCACGTCCCCTCCCCCAGGCGATACTGGAGGCAAGGAGAGCAGCGGCCCCTGCAGAGGGACCCTGGTAGATGCCAACTCCAACAGCCCAGCGGTGCCCTGCCGATGCTGCCAGGAGCACGGGTCGAGCCTAGAGAATCGGCCAGACCCGACCCAGGAGGAGGAGGAGGAGGAGGAGGAGGGTGCTGCCTCTCCCTCTGACCCTGGCTGCTCGTCTTCGCTTAGCTCCTGTTCCGACCTCAGTCCCGATGAGTCCCCTGTTTCCGTCTACTCTCGGCACCTGCCTAACAAAGAGGATGCGCAGCCCCAGCCCAGCCTCATCCCCTTGAATCAGGGCTCCCCACCGGCTTTGGTGGGCCTGGGCAACTGCTCCCCAGACAGCTTCTGCTGCTCTCCCGATTCCTGCTCCGGAGCTTCCTCCCCGCCCGGGCCTGGCCTCGACTCGAACTGCAACGCCCTAACGATCGGTCAGGACCTCTCTTCCCCGGGCCTGGAGGAAGAGGATGACAGCGGGGAGCAAGACCTCCCCACCTCCGAGCTCTTCGAGGTGGAGGATGGGAAAATCGATGCCGGGAAAACAGAGCCCAGTTGGAAAATTAACCCCATTTGGAAAATTGATACAGATAAAACTGAAGCTGCATGGAAAGTCACTGAGAACAATAACTTTGGTTGGAAAATCAACGGAAACACTGACTCTGGCTGGAAAATAGACAGTGGAAAATCCGATGGTTGGAGCAGCAACACAGGAATAACCGATTCTGGCTCGAAAACAGACGCAAGGAAAACAGACGCTGCATGGACGAGTGACGTCAGCGAGGAGCCGGCGCCCCACCGGACCATCACGTCCTTCCACGAGCTGGCCCAGAAGCGCAAGCGGGGCCCGGGGCTGCCCCTCTTGCCGCAGGCCAAGAAAGACCGCAGCGACTGGCTCATCGTTTTCTCGCCAGACTCCGAGCTGCCCCCCAGCGGGTCGCTGAACAGCTGCTCCGCAGCCCCGCGCGAGATCACCACCTTCAAGGAACTCAGGTCCCGCAGCCGCGCCCCGCCCCCGCCGGTCCCGCCCCGGGATCCTCCGGCCGGCTGGGCCCTGGTCCCGCCCCGCCCTCCGCCCCCACCTGTCCCTCCCAGGAGGAAGAAGAATCGGCCGGGGCTGCAGCCCATCGCAGAGGGGCCGCCAGAGGAGCGAAGGGCCGCGAGCCCCGCGGCAGGCGAGGAGGTCCCTGCCGCGCAGGTGGCGGAGCAGCCGGGCGCGCGAGCGGACTCGGAGGGTAAGGGGAGCCGGAGGCGGTGGGGGGGCGGGCCTACCTCGGCCTCGCCCACGCTCCACGCTTCCCACCCCGCCCAGTCTCCCTGTCACTCCGCGACACCTCCCCTCCCCACCCCTTCGGCCTGGGAGGCTCCGGGAAGGGAAGCGCGTGGAGCCTCCGGCTGGGAACTAACTTTCTGCTCCCTCTTTCTCCTGCTCCTCCTTGCCTGGCTGCGCGTTCCGCTGTTCTCCTTCCCCTCTGTGCCTGGCCCTGCCAATCCCGCCTGCAGCCGGTCCCCTCCTGCTCTCGGGGCCCCAAGTTTTCCGGTTCTCGGCCGACAGGCGCCCCCTTTTGGAGGGTGGGGGCGCAGGCGCCCCTGCGTCCCTGCTTCTGGCGCCTCTGGCCGGGTGGCCCGGCGCCCGGCTGCGGCTGCTGGGGGCACTGAGCCCTCCCGAGGAACAGCTGCTTCCGGTCCGCCTGTCCCCAGTGGGAGCGTATTCACCCCCCACTCGGGGCGCCCTGCCCTGCCTGGCCAGCCCCGAGCTGGCGCTGCTGCTCTCCCCGCTCTTCCCCAGAAGTAGCACCTTCCCCGCCGTGGCCTCCTCGCCCCGCCAGGTGCCCGCCCCCCCACCGCCGCGGCCACCGCGTCCTCAGAAGGCCACGCGCTGGACCCGGAGCCCGCCGCCTGCACCCAGGCTACGTAAGACGGACCCGGCTTCGCCAGGCGCTCGTCCCGCCTACGTTGAGGCCCCGCCCACCCTCGCTCAGCTTTCCCTTGTAGCTTTTTCCGGGGTGCGCCGCTGGGCCCCACCTTTCAACTCTGGCAAATACCAAACTTCAGCACCGAGGAGTCTGGCTCCCCCTGGTGCTGGCGCTGGGTGGGGTTACTGCGCTCCGCACTGCGCGCCCGTCACTCTCCAGGCCCGCTGGGAACCCCGGGTCTCGAGCTTGCCTCGGCAAAGTCTTGGTTAGGGACCCTGGGTCACACCCGCGACGGAACCCCTGGTTAACGCGGTTTGGGCTGGACCCGCCTTGCCCGGGAGTGTGGAAGGTGCAGCCCGGGCCCCTTTGGGTCCCTGACGTTTCGATGCCGCCCCGCAGGTTTGGGTGGGCGCGGGACCAGGTTTCCTCTTTCCGGCTCCTTGCAGTCGTCAGACGTGGTTCAGCGCCCCCTTTCTTTGCACGGCCTGTCTGCCTGTCCATTGGCCCTGGCTCCCCACGTGCTTCCCTCGGGCCACAGCTCAGTTCCCTCCCGCTTCCGAGCCCCGCCGCCCGGGCGGAGGTCCCCGGGGCTCCCGCGAGCCTGGTCTGGGGAGGTGGAGCCGCGCTCGGAGGAGGGGCCGGGAGCCGAGCGCGGGGCGGCGCGTGCAGAGACCGGGCAGGGTGCCGGCCACCGGGCCGAGCTCTCCGCGTTCGCGAGGTCCTGTCCCTGTCCCCCGCTTCTCAGGGCCCTTTACGGCAGGGCCCTGTGTGGGCGGCCAGCGTCCTCGGGCACCTTTGGTAAGGTCGCCGCGTCCTTCTTTCCTCACCTAGTGCGTAGTTCCTGGTCATTCGCCGGTGTCCCCGGGGCCCAGCGCCTGTGGATGGCAGAAGCCCGAAGTGGAGCTGGGCAACTGCAGGAGCAGAAGAAAGGTCGGTTGAGCTGACGCCTGGCCTCCGGCTTCCGGTTATCTGCCTGTCCGGCAGGCGTTCCTTGGGCTTTCAGGGCCCCGTGCCCCTTGGTTGCATCCACCTGGAACCTGGTGGTTTTGAGGTCTTACCTTCCCGGTCCTCCCCCAGGTCTCCTGATAGCTGTTAGCGCCTCAGTGGATAAAATCATCTCACACTTCGGCGCTGCCCGGAACTTGGTTCAGAAGGTAAACACGGCTGGAGGGAGGTGCTGGGGACTGGCAGATCCATTTAGTTGGTGGGGGCAGGAGCATTCGTGGATACTGGCTGGATGGGCCCCGGGATGCACTCACTGGCATCGCGCCGCCTCCAGGCACAGTTGGGAGATAGCCGGCTGAGCCCAGACGTGGGGCACCTTGTGCTGACTACCCTTTGCCCAGCCCTCCACGCCCTGGTGGCTGACGGGCTGAAGCCTTTCCGGAAGGACCTCATCACTGGGCAGCGCAGGAGCAGCCCTTGGAGCGTGGTAGAGGCCTCGGTGAAGCCAGGTGAGCGGAGAGGGGCCACGCCCCGAGTGCCCAGGGTTGGGGCCTTGCTGACCACGCCTCCTGTCCGCAGGCGCCTGCATCCGGTCCCTGGGATCTCTGTACAGCCAGGTCAGCCGACTAGCCCCGCTGAGTAGCAGCCGCAGCCGCTTCCATGCCTTTATCCTGGGCCTCCTCAAGTGAGTGGCCAAGGCCTCACCGTGGGGGCACAGTAGTGGTGACCTGTGTACCCAGAGAAGGCGCCCTCGCCCCGTCCTCCGTTGACTCTCCATTCCCTGCCCTTTGGCTGCAGGCCGCCACCTCCTTGAACTTGCCTTCTTTCCTTTCTCTCTCAGCACCAAGCAGCTGGAGCTGTGGTTTTCCAGTCTCCAGGAAGATGCAGGTCAGAAGCTCAGATGGGAGAGGACCGAGTGGCAGACATGGGAGGGAGGGAGGGAACGACGGGAAAGAGGCCTTTCCTGCCCGCGCCCACTGAACCCAGAATGAGTGCAGCTCTCTGATTTGATGATGCTTTCTTCTTGGAACTTCTAGGGGAAGAAAGACGCAAAGCCTTGTTGTCTGGCCCCTGCCTTCTTCTCCTGCCTGAGGTGCAGGGTTTTCTTGTCAACAGTTTTCCTGTCTGGTCCTCTGTGGCCCAAGGCTGTACTGATGCTGGCCCTTTACCTCGAGTAGGCCTCCCTGCCCCTCCTGCCTGTTCTTTGCCTTTTATTCATCCTGTGGCCTTCTTCAGTAAGGCCCTGAGGGCCTCCTGTGCTTTTTCTTTCTTTCCTATTGTTTCTGTTACCTCCACTTGCTCTTTAAGCGGCTCACTCGGGGTGCCACGGACCACATGGGCAGGCGTGGGTCAGTCATGTGGCCTTCCCATTCTCCAGCTCAGAGCGAAGCCTAGGGAGAAGTGTGTCCACTCTGGGACTGCACTGGGGGTCTTGTGGGCCCGGGCTCAGTGGGAGGTGATGTGAACCTTTCTTTCCTAGGCCTGCTGTCCCTGCTGTATCTTCCCACTGGATTCTTCGCCCTGGCTCGAGGTGGCTGCCCGTACCTGTCCACAGAGCTGCTGCTCCTGCTGCAGCCGCTGTCGGTGCTCACCTTCCACCTGGACCTGCTCTTTGAGCACCATCACCACCTGCCCCTGGGCCCACCGCAGGCCCCTGCTCCTCCGGGCCCGCCTCCAACCCTGCAGCAGACCATGCAGGCTGTGCTGCACTGGGGGGGTCGGCTGGCCCAGAGTCTCCGGGGGCCCTCTGGGGAGGCCACCCCCAGTCCTCCGGCGCCTTCCAGTTCTCCTACACCAGGCAGCTGGTGGGAGCAGCTGACCCAGGCCTCCCGGGTCTATACCTCTAGGGGCACCGAGGGCTTCCCTCTTCCGCGATGGGGACCCCGGCGTCATGGAACTGCAGCTGAGAATGCACAGGAGAGACCCCTGCCCACAGAGGAAGCTGCACCAGGCAGAGGCGTGTGGTTTGGGAGACTGTTTGGTGTGCCTGGGGGCCCCACAGAAAATGAGAGTGGAGCCCAGAAGTCCAGGTATTGGAGACCATGTCTGCTTCATGACCCTCTGACCCCATCTCAGAGCCCCCAGTGACCTCATTTGAAACTCTAGTGACTCACGCATGATTCTTTAGGTGAGAGGTCAGTCAGTGATGATTTTTTTTTTTTTTTTGGTCTTTTGAGACAGGGTCTCACTATGTAGTTCAGGCTGGTCTTAGGCTCACTTTGTTGCCCAGGCTGGTCTCGAACTCACAAGGATCCTCCTGTCTCAGACTCCCAAGTGCTGGGGTTGTAGGAGTGCACCGCCATACCTGGCTAGTCAGTGATAATTTTTAACAGCCATGAACGAAAGAAAATAAAAATGTTTGCAGATGCCAGCTCTAGGGCTTGATCGTTACGGGGTCTTGAGTGGCTTCAGGTATTCTCCTAGGGCCTTCTGGATCTTTCTGACCTTGTTGGTCCTGTAGGTCCCTGGTGACTTTCCATATTTTAAGACATTTGTCATCATCTCCCTAATCACACTAAAGGTACTTATGACCCACAACTGCCACTCCGCCCTCAGCAGTGCCAATTCCTGACTTGTTAGAGCTAGTTAGGGCACTCAGCTCTCCCTTCGGAGCCTGGGTTCTTGGGTGACCTCTGTGACCCTGTGTTCTTCCCCCAGGAGACCATCCAGCTGGCTCCCCCCAACAGTGAATGTATTGGCTTTGGTGAAGCGAGGGCCACCTCCTGAGACTCCTCCTGAAGAGCTTGTGACCTCAACACCCTCCACAGTGCAGGCCCACAGGTGAGAACTGGGGAGGTATCTCCCATCCAAGTACTTACCAGGCCCAACACTGCCTAGCTTCTGAGATCAGATGAGATTGGGCACATTCAAGGTGGCATGGCCTTACACTGGGGAGCTGCCTGTGTGCAGTTCTGTGTTTCTGTTGTCAGAGTGGGCAGGAGGGAGGGTATTAGGCTTGAAAATCAGAGTAGTTTGTATTGCTATTTATTCGCTTTTTCTGTTTATTACTTGTATAGCACTCATTGAGTCGTTTCTTTTTCTGTAAAAAGAGGGTAATTTATCATATTTTTGTTATGGTTGCTCTGAAGATAAAACAGAATTTTAGAAAAGTATTTGGCCCAAAGTAGATGTGTGTACATTGAGGAATTGTCTCTTTAGTGGAATTTTCAAATTTGTGCTTTGAGGTCTTCTGTGGGTTCTCCAAGTCCACTGAGTTCTTTTCTTTTTCTTTTTCTTTTTTTTTTTGGTACCGGGGATCGAACTCATGACCTTGCGCTTGCCAGGCAGGCGCTTAACCACTGAGCTAAATCCCCGGCCCTGAACTGAGTTCTTGATTTTTTCATTTGTCCAGCAATGTTTTTCAGGTGCTTCCTATGTGCCACATGTTATGCCAGAGGGGACTTCAGGTCAGCATATTGGAGTCTGTGTTCTCAAGGAGCTTGTGGTGTGGTGCAGATACAAATTAACAGATGAGGAAAGTTCATGTTCCAGGTTTTCAAGGGACTCAAGGGAGGCTCAGGGATGGCATGAGAATGTGCATCTGGCAGGAGGAACAGGAGGCAAAGGCGAGGAGGCTCAAGTGTTGTGAGGAACTGCAGATACGTGGTGGAGGTGGTGGTCTTTGGGCCAGCTAAGGAGCCTGGACTTTATCCGGAGTCAGTGGGAGACCTTGAAGGCCCTTAAGACTGGCAGTGATGTGCTTGCTGGCTTGTGTTTTGCAGAGATCTCTGACTGCTTTGTGGAGAAGGGTACTGGGAATAGAGACCTCAAAAGATGCATGGGGACTTGCTGATTATGTACTGTGGTCTAGAGGGAGAGGATAAAGGCCACAACAAGGATGTTGAAGACAGTAGTGGAGTCGTAGGCTGTATAGATATCAAACTAGTTTTGATGATAGATCAGAGGCAAGGACTGAGATGTCCACATTTTTTTTTTTTTTTTTTTTTTGGTACCGGGGATCGAACTCATGACCTTGCGCTTGCCAGGCAGGTGCTTAAGCCACTGAGCTAAATCCCCAGCCCAAGATGTCCACATTTTTGCCAGGAACAGTTGAGTTGAAAGTGGAACTGTTTACCACTGCCAGGGACATGAACAGGAACTGGTTGGGAGTATTAAGAGGAGTCATTTGGTATGTTAAACATGAAGCATCAGAGAGACGTGTAAATAGTGTCAAATAAGCAGCTGGAGATTGGGTTTGGTGCTCAGGAGAAGGCAGGGGTCCCCGGAGGGAATCAGTATGTTGATGGAGGTCTTCAAGTCCCTCTAGAGTCCAGAGCTAACTGACCTAAACAGCAGCAGGAGGCCAGGACGTCTAGGGACTGCCACCTCTTTCATCCTAGCATCTTCCTTTGACCTATTCAGGGCAGTTCGGGCCCTCTGTGACCACACTGCTGCAGGACCCGACCAGCTGAGCTTCCGGCGAGGGGAGGTGTTGCGTGTCATCGACACAGTGGATGAGGACTGGCTCCGCTGCGGGCGGGATGGCAGGGAAGGGCTGGTGCCTGTGGGGTACACCTCCCTCGTTCTCTAGCCCTGGATCCTTTCCTGCGTGTGTCTCTTCTGTCACCTGGGAAGGGCATGGCCCATGAATACTAATCCATGTAAACTAACCATCCCAGAAGCTTTTTTTTTTTTTTTTGCTGCCTGCAAAATATTCCCTTCCACATCCATTTCTGCTATTTAAAATAAGTGTTCCTTCTGTCCTCCATGCCCATCTGTAAGGTGAAATCTGCTCTTTCAAATATATAAGGAATTCTCTGTGAAACTTCTTTCCCCTTCCCATGTGTGTAAGGGATCATCTCCCTGTCTGCAGAGTGGAATCTGGCACCCACTTCTCTTCTTCATCCCTAAGTGGACTGTGCCAGTTCAGCAGTATCTCAGCCCGCAAGCCACCACAGGTGCCAGACCTCCTGCCTCTGTATGGAGTCTGATTGCCCCATTACCTGCCTTGCCTGTATTTATGATATATTCCTGCTGTGCTAGCTGCTGAAGCCTGGACACCCCTGGTGGGTGAGTCTATGGTACTGGTCTATTTCCTCTTTTGTCCCAATAAAGTATGGGAGCTGAATGTGTGTGTCACTGCGGCTTTCAGGGTATAGACTATTGGGTTAAGTCCTGTTAATGGAGGCCCAAGGCAGAGGCTTTCTTCCTAATGCAGGGGCACTCTTTTTTCAAGTCTAGTGATTAAACCCAAGGCCTTCACATTGAGTTACATCTCTGCCTCCTTCCTTCTTTTAAAAATTTTGAGTCTTGCTAGATCATTAAGTTGCCCAGGCTGGGCCAAAACTTGCAGCCTTCCTGCCTCAGCCTCCTAGAGTGCTAGGATTACCATTGTGTAATGCAGCACCAGGCAAACTTAGATGCTTAGTTTGTTTTTTTTTTTGGTCTGAGACAGAGTTTTACTATGCAGTTCAGGCTGGTTCAAACTCACTTTGTAGCCCAAGCTGGACTCAAACTCAGTGATCCTCCTGCCTCAGCCTCCTGATTACTGGGATTACAGGTGTGTGCCATTAGGCGCAGTTCTTGATGTTCCCTGAAGAATGGGTGAGTCTTTGCTTTACGCCTGAACTCTCACAAGTGCTTGTCTATTTTATTTTTTGTTTTTTGAAACAGTATCTCACTATGTAGCCCAAGCTGGCCTTGAGCTCATGGCACTCCTTCTGGCTCAAGTGTGTGCTACCATGCCCAGCTAAGTGCATGTCTATTCTGAGATTTTTGTTAGACTGATATGACAGAAGCTTCAAAATATGAGGGAAGAAGACCAGGGTTATAGCCAAGTGGCACAAGTGCCTGCCTGGCAAGCACAAGGTCCTGAGTTTGAGTCTCAAAAAGAAAAAAAAAAAAGAGAAAAAAAAAAGGGATGATTTAGCTCTTAAAACTATACTTTTTAAGTGGAAGAAAGGAACACTATTGCAAAAAGTTGCCAGTTGTTTTTGGCCTAGCATTCTGCATGGTTGGCCACTGTTCCACCATTATGCCACATCCCCACCTGGACACCACTTTTTTCTATTGACTATTGCTACGCTGAAGGAAAAAAAAAAAAGAAGAAAAATATTGCTATTCTGTGGTGATGTACATTAAGTAAAAACAGAATGACTTGATATTTATAAGAGGTTCTTTTTGACCTTTGGAAATAATGAGAAAAACTAATGACATTATAGAAGCTGCCCAAGGATGGGGTTGGGACTCCATAATGGATTTAGAGACAAAAAAAGCTGAAGGAATAGAAAGCCCTAATTATAACCAGGCAGCTGGAAAGTTAGTGAAAAACAGATGTATGAGATGAAATAGGGCAAAGAAAACTTAAGTTTTCTTAAACTTTGGGAACCAAGTTGAAGACAATGGGATGGTAATGAGAGGGATCTTGAGGAGATAACACTCTTAAGACTTCAGAGTTGGGGGCTGGGGATTGAGCTCAGCGGTGTAAGTGCCTGTCTTGCAAGTGTGTGGTTGTGAGTTCAATCCCCCGGTACAGATTTAAAAAAAAAAAAAGAAGACTCAAAGCTCTGCAGTTGGAGCAGGGCTGGAGAGACTTGACATTCGGTAACCTTGGCCAGTTGATGTGATGCATCTGCTCTTTGCTTTAGTTTTTTTTTCTTCTTTTAGTTTTACCTCTTCATTCTCTTTCAATTTAGACTTGTTTGCATTTCAAGTGTTCTCTGGGTTAACATTTCTTTTTTTTTCTTTGAAAGACAATAAAACAAAAGAGGGCAGTACAGAGCAGATCAGAACAGGACAACATCGGCAACACAGTACTTTACATTAAGTCAACTGGACATCAACAGTAGCTAACACCATATCTCTTACTCTGCTATAGTTGGAGGTTAACATTTCTCAAATTGAATTCTGAGGGCCTCTTGGAATTCCATTATGGAGGCGTTTGGGTGCTTGAGTTTATGAAGCGCCTTCAGTCATAAACTATTATCACAAATGAAGTTACACATACATTTTATTAATTAGCATGTATATATTTTAAACTTAGGGTTTACTAATTAGTATTTTTTTTTTTAGGTAGGGCCTATGTATTTATTTTTGGTGTTGGGGATTAAACTCCTGACCTCATGCTTGCCAGGCAGGTGCTTGTACCACTGAGCTAAACCCCCAGCCCCTTGCTGTATATTTTAGACTAGCCTTGAACATGTGGTAATCTTCTTGCCACCAACAAATGAAGTTGTATCTTCACGTTTAGAAAGATGACGTAGCTGGGCACAGTGGTGCCTGCTTTAATCCAAGCACTCAGGAGGTAGAGGCAGGAAGATCAGTGTGAGTTAAAGGTCAGCCTGAGCTACAATGTGAGTTCAAGGTCAGTCTGAATTACATAGTGAAACCATCTCAAAACAGCAAAAAGAAAAAGAAAAAAAAAAAAAAAGGCGGGCACTTAGCTCAGTGAAAGAGTAGAGCTGTAACTCCTAGAGTAGGCCTGGGCAGGGTGGCCCTAAACAGTAGTTATCCGTGCATATGGAAGACTGAAGACTGCTATTACCTGGAGACTAGAACCAGAATTTCTCAAAAGATCTGCAGAATTGTCCGAGGCCTAGGACTTCTTGTGTTTTAGAAACAGTGATAACAACTTGCATTTCTCATAATGCAACTTGGTTCCAGCTCATGTTCCCATGTGCTTGGTTTCAGAGTAGATCATCCAAATCCCAGCTGTAGGGCCTTTGTAAGCTGTTCTAATAAATGACTAATAAATGAATACAAGGAAACTGCTTTTGACACAAATGTTATGATACATAGTTGCCTAAAAATGTGGCCTCAGATTATTGCCAGCTTCAGTGGTCAGTTGTATTAAATGAGATAATGCATGTCTGTGCAAAGCATGGATGTACAGAGTATCAAGGCACGTGGTGGCTGTGCTGCGTTGGCTAGGCTGGATCCTAGTAAAATATTCTAGAACTGAAGAAACCATCATATCCAACAGTCAACAGTGAGGGTGCTCATGTGGGGCCTAGCATACTGATAATGTGGTAACAGGATGGAGAAGACGCTGGAAGAGAAAATAAGGGTAGGAAACAGGAAAAAAATAGCAAGCGCACCACTCCACAGTTAGCAAAGTTTTTTTCCATTTAATACTAGACTTTCAAGGATTGAGATGCAAGCTTTTTATGCAATTACATCCAATGTTAAAATTGGTAATACATAATTTACAAAGATTAACATCAAAACAATCATCTATTTAGATATGCTTTTGTAAAAAGGAAATATATTAGCAGCATTTATATTTTCCGCAATCACACAGCCTACAGACATGCAGACTACTCTGTATCTATTTGCAGTGATGTAGTGCTTTGCCCCGCATTTCAAACACCAAAACCCGCCTGGCAGATGGGGGGGGGGTTTATTTTGTTATAAAATAACTGACAAATAAAAAAAGGCATTAATTTCTACACCAGTAAGAAAAAAACAAGTTTTTGCACTTACCTAACATTTGATTGTCTAAAAAACATTTCAGTTTTTAGTCTTTCAACAAAAGAAAGATAAAATGACAGAGCGTAGTGTCTTTTGCTTCTGTTCTCCCATTTTACAAATTTTTTTTTCTTTTTGTTTTTTTTTTAAAATTTTAGTGTTTAACACTATTAAAAGAAACATTGGGTTTTAATCTCTTTCTTGTCATTTTCTTGCTTTTGACTAAAAGGAGACCCCCAAAGTGCCCCTAGTCCCACCTCCCTCCCACCCACTCCCTGCAATGTAAAACAAAGGAAACCACTCAAACGGGCTTGGACATGCGATTTTTCCAGCTCCACACGTGAGTATCTTATACCCAGGTCTCTTAGTAATGTACAGTGCTTCTCTACAGTAAGAAAATACTCCAAACTATTTTCTTAATTCTCTTTTTTTCTTTAATAAAATATTTATTTTGCTTTTTCTCTGCTCAAGGGGCTCTATGGCATCCCCTGTCTCTTGTTTTTTTTTCCTCAAGAATGACACAGAAAGGAGAAAAAGAAAAAAGTCAATGGAATGGAAGATGGTCAATGTTTCTACCTAAACGAGTCAGAGCGTCATCATAAGGGGAAATGTACAATTAGGACAGCATTGGTCCAGTATTAGAAAAAAGTAATGGGGACATGTTTACTACTGTATTGCTTACCAGTCACACAGCATATGTGTATATATATCCATATATCTATGTATCTATAGATACATGTATATCACACACACACATATACACACTCAACTTGGCACATTTAAAAACGATCTTCTCTCTTACAAGAACATTTAAACATATATGCATATGTATGTCTGAGAAGACAACAAAGCAAAGACTTTTAAATTTTATTTTTAAAGAGACAATATAGCCAGTAACTTCTGGTCAAGAGAATGGGAAGGAAGGAGACACCCTGAATATATCTCCTGATGATGAAGCTATTCAGGAGGATGGAGGGAAGATGGGACTAGGATGAAAGAGAACACACTGTCTCTTGAAGAGATAGACATAAAAAACTATGTGATTAAGAAAACCGTGTAGTGTTTTCAACTGATAATCTACACATACAACAAATACTCAGGTGAATACTGAACAGTTTATGTAGTGACTTTTGTTGGGGGAGTGGATTAGAGTTTTTAAATGTAGTTTTCAAAATGGTTTTATTTTGAAATGAATCTATTTTCACAGCACAGCAGACACACAAGAACCACAGTGCATCAAAAACAGCGTGTGCTGGCGGGGACCTGGCTTTCTCAGAAAAAACATGTTCTGCAAGGTTATGAAAGGTCCAACAGAAATAATTAAAAGTACTGCCCCTTCTGACCCCATGGGGGCTTTTCCCTATCCCATGATTCTATTTTGGGGAATAGAGGTAGGGAGGGGGCAGCAGATACAAGTGCTTTGAGCTGTCAACTTACATTTTACTTTGACCTGGCTGGGCAAGAAAGGAGAGAGAAACTTTCCTAGTCAAGGAACTGGAAAGAGGCCTTAGCTGTTCTGTTTTAGGTGTCTGGGGTAGCTCGTAGAGTCAACAGAGAACAGATAGGGTAGAGCTGGGGACCCTGGCCCTTTCCATTTGGATTCTGAGCTATACCTGGCTGTAGGAAGCAGCATCTTAGCAGTGCCTGTGGGATCAGAGGATGACCCAGGAAAACCCAAGCTGTGGGGAAAGGCAAGTCCTGTAAAGTACCAATAGGTTCTGGTCATCCCCAGTGTGGTCCTCTCTCTTCTCCACAATATTAAGTCTTAGGGTGAAGCAATGGAGAGGAAATTAAACTTGAGCTGTCTCAGGCAGCTCAAAGGGATCTTCTTCTGCCTCTCTACTAGCTCCAAGGTTTATTGAGTACCTAATGTCAACAACATGGCCCCTTTCCCCTTGCTTGGATGGACCTTCCTGCCCCAGTCTACATCCAGTGGGCAGGAAGCAGGACTGGTTAGCTTCACTGGATCCCAGATGCTCGAGTTTCTCATTCTTTGAGGGTCACTTCCGAAAGGTGCTTTCCGGGATAAACAAAGTACGCCTTCGCAGTTTCCTGCCCGATCCTTCTTCCAGCAAGTAAGTGACATCAATGGCTGAAAACAGAACCAAGAAGTTCCATCAGGTACCACTTTGTCACTTCTTATCCAGACAGCTTTAAGGAGAACACAGGAATTCAATGAGTCCTTTTCAGACCAAGAGGCAATTCAGGCTCTGCCCCAACCCTAGATGAAAGGGATGGTTCTGCAGGGAAAGAGATCATCTCATCTCCCAGTTTCACTTGGAAGATATAACTAAAGGCAGGCCTATAAAAGAACTATTCCATTTCCTTACAACATTTTCCATGCTAGACTAGTAATTAAAAGTTGCTCGGGGGGAAAAAGTCTGTCTGGGGTTTGAGTGGCAGAGTGCTTGCCCAGCATGTAAAGGCCTGCAGTGGATTGACAACAACCTTTTTCATTACCTCTTACCTTACTTCTTGCTTATCTTCAACACTAGTTATGAGCTTGATTCTTCTTACCGTTTTTTCCAGGGATTTTTTCAAGGAGGTTGAGCAAGATCTGGTTGAGTCGTTCCCGCTGGCTATGCCGTCGTTCCTCAGGGGTACAGGCTGGCTGGGGTTCTTGACTACTTTCCTCTAGTTTTTTTTCACCCTCACTGACTTCGGCAGGGGTTCCCTCCCGTTCGGGCTCCTCCAGGCTGGGCACCTCATTGGCTGCTTGTTCTTGACTGGCTAGCACCTCTTCAATCAAGGGCAGAGCATCATCCTCCTGGCCCAGGTCTTTCAAGGGTGGCTTTGAGCGCTCGGACTTCCAAGATGATCTGCCGAAAGGACATGCAAATTTAGTATAGACTGAGCAAGACATCTGGGGAGGAAAGAATAAAGAATAAAGGGTGGAAGACAATGGGATGTCTTAAATTCTGTTGGGGCCTTTCTACTCGATGTAAGAAACTTAACTGTTTTTTACTTTGTTATTTGAACAAGTCCCTACTATTCTCTAAAATTAAATTTCTATTTGTAAAATGAAATCTTTTTTTTCTTCTTCTCACGGATCTGAAGCAAAAATAAGATAGAAATTCATAAAATAGAGCAGGGCTGGTAAAACTGCTTAGCGGCTCTGATCATGAGTACAGAGAAGTGTAGGATTCATGGTGATACCAATAAGCTACCTACAGTAATAATTAATTATGGAATTTTATTTTCGAGACTGAGTCTTGCTATATGACAAGGTAGCCTTGAACTCATGAGCCTCCTGCTTTACCCTTCTGAGTGTATCATCATGACTGGCTTTTTTCCCCCTTTGTTTTTGTGTTGTGAGACAGGGTCTCACTATGTATTTCAGGCTGGTCTTGAACTCACTATGTAGCCCAGGCTAGCCTTGAACTCATGGCATCCTCTTGCCCCAGTTTCCTGAGTGCTGGGATTATAGGCATGCTTTACCACATCCAGCTTTCCTTTGTATTTTTGAGTCAGAGTCTCAGTATGTAGTTCAGGTTGACCTTTAACTTACTATGTACATACCTGTAATGCCAGCACTCTGGGAGGCTGAAAAGGACTTAGTAGGATAGTGTTTCTAGGTTCAATATTTTTTTTTTTAAAACAAAGTTTTGCTATGTAGTTCAAAATGGCCTTGAACTCACTATGTAGCCCAAGGTGGCCTCAAACTCAAGGTGATCCTCTTGCCTCTGTCTCTTCCATGTTGGGATTACAGGTATGTGCCACTATCAATTCTCACGATTGCAACAACAAAACACAGCAACTATGAACCCAGACTGTGTTCTTCCAACCGTTCTTAACCTTCACAGAAACATCAAGAGTTAATACATCTTTGTGTGTGTGTGTGTGTGTGTGTGTGTGTGTGTGTGTGTGTGGTACCAGGGATCAAACTCACAACCTTACACTTGCCAGGCAGGCACTTGTGCTGCTGAGTTAAATCCCCAGCCAGGCATGGTGGCACACATTTGTAATTCTAGCACCCAGGAGCCCGAGACAGGAGGATTTCTGTGGGTTCAAGGCCAGCCTGGGCTACATGGTGAGTTTAAGGCCAGCCTGAACCACATAGCAAGACCTTGTCTCAAAAACAAAAACACAATGTTGAGACACCATGAGGTTAACAGGTAAGGCCTACAGACATCTAAAAAAGAGGCTTTTCTAGGTCTGTCTGGAGTTCTGTTCTAAATCTTTTTCTCTGCTTCTCACAAATCCCTGCCCAACTAAGACTATACAATGGGACTATACCTACTAAAGTCAGGTTTTTTTGGTTTTTTTTGGTACCGGGGATCGAACTCATGACGTCTCACTTGCCAGGCAGGCGCTTAAGCCACTGAGCTAAATCCCCAGCCCCTAAAGTCAGGTTCTTGCATGGTGGTGCTGACACTATGCTGGGATACTTGGCAGGGGACCTAGTCCTGGCTGTGAAGCTGAATGGGCAAGGGTTTGTTTTTGTGCTCCATTTGCACTCTTGGTCAGGCTCTTAGGGTTCCTTACTTCCCCTGTGACTCACCTCCCTCCGTTCCTCTTGTAGTTGTCTGGAACATAGTGAGGCTGCAGAAAAGAAAAGGGAGAGGTTAAGGGCACTGAGGAGGCCAGCAAAGCTAGATCTGATCTGGGGCCATTGGGAAAGGCTGAGTTTTTTTTGGTTTTAATGGCACTGAAGAATGAACCCAGGGGCTCTGAACTGCACTACATCTACAGTCCTTTTTACCCCTTCTTTTGGAAGAGTCTCACTAAGTTGCCAAGTCTGGGCTTTAACTTGCAAGCTTGTTGCTTCAGAGTCCCAGCATGCTACAATTATAGGCATGGACCACTATGCTCAGCTGGGTTACTGTGTTTTAAGGTAAGGTTTCAAGACTTGTAGTGATCTATAAGCCACAACAGTTTTTTGCAATTTTGTAACTGCAGAATGATAGTAAGAGACAAGCTTACGATTTTCTGTTCTAGCCTGTCTTCCTACCTTTGCTTTTTTTTTTTGAGACAGGGTGTTGCTATATAGATCAGGGTGGCCTTGAACTCACTATGTAACCTAGGCTGGCCTTACCATGTGTGCACCACTATGCCTGGCCTACTCTACCTTTTTTTTTTTTAAATCAGTACTGGGGATCGAACTCACGACTGTGTGCTTGCAAGGCAGGCATTTATGCCGCTGAGCTAAATCCCCAGCCCCTGCCCTACTTTAGTAGTTAAGATTAGAGTTTGAAAGTTACTGACTGAGCAAGTAACACCAAAGAAGTCTGGATGATAGAAATGGAGCTGATGGCAGGAAAAAGAGAAGAAAAAAGAATGGGGAACCTCCTCCCCCCAAAAAACACACTAAAAGGGCCAGGGATATAGCTCAGTGGCATAAGTGCCTGCCTGGTAAGCACAAGGTCATGAGTTTGATCCCCCGTATCAAAACAAAAAAACAAAAAACAACACACTAAAGGAAGAACAGCATTGTATAACTGGACATGCTGGCACACACCTGTTAATCCCAACACTCATGAGGCTAAGGCAGGAAGCTTGCCATAAGTTCAAGACCAGCATGGGCTACATAGTGAGCTCAAGGCCAGCCTGAAATACAGAGTAAGACCCTGTCTGAAAAAACAAAACAATAGGGACATACAAGTTTGTTTTCCTGACTAGTCCAGGATGACGACTATGAATTTTGACAGACTCTGTGTCTAGGGCTCAGTCCCTAGTGTGTAGGACATGGGGTCCAATAGGAAGGGAACCAGGGAGTACCCTTAAAGAGGAATTCATTTCTTTGAGACAAGGTCTCCCTATGTAGTTCAGGCTGACCTCAAATTCAGGTGATTCTCTTGCCTCAGCCTCCAGAGTGCTGGGATTATAGGTGTGGACCACCACACCCAGTTTGGAGGGGATAATGGGATGCTCATTTCTTCCTTTCTCTTTGCTTCCTGACTGCCATCAGCAGCCTCCTCTCCCAAGTGCTCCCCTCCATGAAGTACTGGACAACCACAGGCCCAAGTAATGGGGCAAAGAGACCATGTAGTGACATCTGTGAAATCGTGAGCCAAAATCTCTCCACTCCTTTCCTTTTTTTTCCCTTTCCTTTCCTTTCCTTCTTTCCTTTCCTTTCCTCTCCTTTCCTCCTCTCTCTCCTCTCCTCTCCTCTCCTCTCCTCTCCTCTCCTCTTCTTTTCTTTTCATACCAGGAATTGATTTCAGGATCTTGCTCTTGCTAGGCAGGCACTTTCTTTTCTCCTTTTAAGTTGATTATATCAAAACTGAGGATCCTGTCAAGTGTGGCTTCATTACAACAAACAGATAAGTGGATGACCAAAATATTTGTGTGATGACAAATGAGAATTACAAACATTTTCAACAATTTGAAAGAAAATATATATGGGGAAGAGGCTGCAAATATATATTAAAAACAGATATTTTATGTGTAAACATTGTATTGTCTCACTAGTGTGAGAAGCTGCAACGTCATACACACACACACACACACACACACACACACACACACACATATAATATAGTTAAGATAGTAAAAAAAGAACAAATATTTTTTAGGTTACTGTGAAATTTCTTCTTTTCTAATTTTACTTAATGAACATTGCCTTACATGTATTTTTTTTTTGGTACTGGCAATCGAACTCATGACCTTGCGCTTGCCAGCTGAGCTAAGTCCCCATTCCCTGTTTGTTCTTTGAGACAGAGTCTTGCTAGTAGTCCAGGCTGGCCTCGAACTCACTACACAGCCCAGGTTGTGGTGGTCCTCCCTAGTGCTAAGATTGCAGGTGTGCACTACTATGCTCTGCAAAAAGATATTTTCCACAAAGGATTTTCAGGGTTCTTGCCATTCTTTCTACTTCTTAAAGTTATGAACGAGAATAATGGTAGTGCTCTTGCCTTGTGAGTGAGGCATCTAGATACCAAACAAAAAGTCAGATATGGGGCTCAACAGCAAAGATTAGAAAGGTGAAAAAAAAAAGGAACACTCAACCACAGAGTAACACTAATCAGCAATTTCTTGAGATGTATGTTAGGAAGTGTTATTACTTATAAGGAAATGGATTTACGCTATTCAATTATCCTAAAGAGAGATGTTGATTTCATGTCTGAGAAGGAAACAGGATGAAGCAGAGAGCCACTAGAATATGCTGTGATTTCCATGCATTGACCAGACTGTCCTGACTACATAAGTGTTAGGCAGGTGACTTACTGAAAAATCTCTCTTGGGAGTGAGCTTCTTGGGGAAGTGCTCAAAGGCATAGGGTTTGGTGCAGACAGGGTAGCGGTTCCGATGGATCTTGTAAAACAGGTGTGCTGACTTGTCAAGCCGATAATCACAGATGTACACATCTTGTTCCTTCACTCCTTTGGGTCTCCCTGTAAGTCCAAACATTGTTAAAGAATCCAACTTCCCCTTTGATTTCCCTTAGCTGCCCAGAGGCCAGCACAGACCTGTGGAAGATCAACTAGATTTATAAGAGGTAAACATTGTAGCTAATTGGAATGGCTGCACAACTAAGCATTTGGTAGTTGGAGAAGACAGTAATTTTTTCTTTTTTTTTAGAAAGAATAATTTTTAAGACACCAATGTCCAAAAAAGATACAGGAAATAAAAGTGAAAAATGGAATAACATAGGATTAAAAGAAATGAGAAATGCAGATTGAGTATTACAGAAACTGTTGACTAAATATTTTGAGAGGAACACACATTTTGGGTGGAGTCATGAGAAAAGAGAGGAGGTATAAATATGAGGGAAGCACATTTGGAAGGCAATACTTTTACTGTTTTGTTTTTTGAGGTAATCTTATATAATCCAGGCTGGCCCTGAACTCAAAATCTTTCTGCCTCAGCCTCCCAAATTCTAGGATTCCATGTGCCCCCCCATGCTGATTTTAGACATAAACATTTTTTTTTTTTGAGACAGGGTTTTCCTATGTAGTACAGGCTGGTCTTGAACTCACTATGTAGTCCAGGCTGGCCTCAAACTTGTGGCAATCCTCCTGCCTCAGCCTCCCAAGTGTTGGAACTACAGGAACGTGCTATGACACTTGGCCAAAAACACTTTTAAATGGGAGGAGATGTCACAGAACTGCAAGCAGCTTGTCAGTTTTGTAGTAGTATACTTGGACTACTTTGCTTTGTAACTGAACTTCGATAAATGTGACAAGCAATAATTAAGCTTTTACCATAAGCCATAACCTGAGCAAGTACTTTTGTAGATTATATAATCATTACCATACCTCACTCCCTTGTACTGGCAATTGAACCCAGGGCTACTAAGCAGCATCACCACTTTTTTCTATTCTTTGAGACAGGCTCTTGCTAAATTCCTAAACTGTGCAGGCTGGGCATGAATTTGCAATCCTTCTGCATCAGCCTCCCAGAATCCCATCGGATTAGAGGCATATGCTTTAAAATAGATACTAACTTATCTTCTGTAAGAAAATACTTAGATGCCTGGTATTCCAATTCTTAGGAGACTAAGGCAGGAGGATCACCATGAGTTCGAGGACAGCCTACCCTGTCTCAAAAACAAAACAAAATCAAAACAAAAACAAAATCAAAACCAAAAACCTCAAAAACAACCCACTTAGGGTAAGTATCTTGCTTCAGGGCACAGAGTTAATGTGTACTAAAGTAGTAGTTTACAATTTGTAACATTATTTAAAAGTTTTTTATTTTATTATTTTTTTTTTATTTAAAAGTTTTAACTAAATTAAAAAAAATAGTAGGAATGAGCATTTATTGAATATCAAGCACTAGGTAAAACAAAGACAAAATGTAGTATTTTTCTTTGATGTTTCACAGCTAGCTCTGGATAAACTTTCATTAGAGGCAACAAGGTGATGAGGTAATGACCAACTATATAGATCAACAAATAGGAGCTATGCAGCTGATTCTTAACTAGTCCAAATCACTTACCTTTACAATATGTATAAAGGTCCAACACACAGCAGGTCCCCACTACAGCCTCCAAGGGAATGATCTCATAGAGTGGCACCCGAAATAGCTCATTGTGATAGAACCGACGGGATGGAGAGTGGTGGGTTTCATGGGGACGGAAATAATGGTGACCAAAGGCAAACCTTTCTTCTCTAAATAAAAGGAAAAATGAGAAAGGATAGGTTTAGCTGATTAGCAGAATCTAGTGAATATTCAACTCTGCTGGGAGGGTACAGGTGAAAGAAAATGAAAGGAACACAGCACATACTTTTCATTCTTCCAAAGCTTCTCAATGCGGAAGATGTCAAGTTTATCTCGGTTAATGTGAGATAAAAGTCTATAGGACTGACGGACAGGGTGGCCATCAGGAGTGCGACGACTATCCCTCATCAGATACACACAATCACCTAGAAAGGTAAACAGCAAAGGAGAGCATTGAAATAATTTCCAGAGCTGGGTGTGGGGGAGCATGTCTGCATACCTTGGGAAGCTAAGGTAGGAGGCTACACAGCAAACTCAACGCTAGCCTAAACTACACAGGGACACTCTATTTCGCAAAGCAAAGCAAAGCAAAGCAAAGCAAAGCAAAGCAAAGCAAAGCAAAGCAAAGCAAAGCAAAGCAAAAAAAAATCAAAATTTCAACAAAAAAAAATTTTCATTCACCTGACCGAGGGTCTACAAACAAAGAACTCATTACCTAAAACAACATAATACATAGAAGATGGAGAGCTAAGGCACCAGTGCAACAGTGATGATAATCAATTTTAGACTGTAAAATTTTAAAGTCTAAAATCTAAAATTTTATAGTCTAAATTTTAGAGTCTAAAGTCTAAAATTTTACAGTCTAAAATCAATTTTAGACTGTAAAAATGACTCGAGGGGCTGGCCATGGTGGTGCATGCCAGAAATTCCGGCACTTGGATTTAAAAAGGCACCCCAGTGACTTTTCTTTTCTGTTCTTTTCTTTTCTTTTCTTGTACCAAGAATCGAACTCAGGTCCTTGCACTTGCCAGGCAGGCGCTTGTGCTGTGTCTCCAGCCCAATCCCAGCACTTGAGAGGCTGAGGCAGGAGTATTGCCTCAAATTTGAGTACAGCCTGGGCTACATAGTGAGTCCAGGCCAAACTGAACTACACAGTGAGACCCTACCTCAAACCTCCCTCCACAAAAAATAAAAAACCAAAACCAAATCAAAACAAAGACTTGAGGGAAGTGTTCCAATTTTGGACTTCCTAAGTGTCATTCTTAGTTTTAAAGTTAGGTTTTACATGGTAAAGTTCTTCATCAACAAAATATTGTTATTTCATCAGTAAATTAATACTATTTAAAAAAATACAAGTTAGCTTTTTCTTTTTTGGACACAGGGTCTTATTTTGTAGTTCAGGCTGCCCTTGAACTCTTTAACCAACTATATAGTTCAGGCTGGTCTCAAACTCACAGTGATCCTCCTGCCTAAGCCTCTCCTCTCAAGCACTGGGATTACAGGAATGCACCACGATGCTGGGTCTATGGACAGCTTTATGAATCTCTTTCTTTACAAATTAGTATTATATAGTGGAAGTATGATGTTATATAAGTATGAAATGTAAGAATCTACATTCTATTGCTAGTAAAGGCCACATAGGACAGTAGCTATTATACAAATAGCAGACACTTATGGTCGCATTATTACTACTTTTTATTTTATTTTTTTTTATTTTTTTGGTACTGGGGATTGAACTCATGACCTTGTGCTTGCCAGGCAGGCACTTATGCAGCTGAGCTAAATTCCTGGCCCTTTTTTAGAGACAAGATCTAGTTATCATGTCAAGGCCAGACTTGAGATCACTATATAGCCCACTTTGGCTTCTAACTTGTGCTCCTCCTGTGTCAGCTTCCTAAGTGCTGAGATTACAGATGTGTGCCATAGTGGTCAACAAAGGACAGTTCTGACAAGTAGGGTTGGTTAGAATCTGTGTACACACCTTGACGAAGCAGCAGGTCATCTCGAAGCAAGCAGATGAAGTAGACACAGCCAGGCTGGGCATAGTGGGGCCGTGGGATCATGGGTACTTCCTGACAGGAGCAAAAAGCAATGGATAAGGGCTGGAATCAATACCACAAACCTACTGATTTCTAATCAAAGAAACAGAAGAACTAAAATCTAAATCCTGAGGCTTACTGTTAAGTCATTTCAATATATCACAGATAAAAAATGAAAGACAAAAACAACTGGAGTTACTGAAGTTGGGAAAGTGGGATTAGAGGACAATTTAGCAGGCTGAGTATCTCTATCAGTATGCTAAGGAGCATCCCTTACAACAAGGAGCTGTCCGCCTAAAAATGACAGCAGCGGCACAGTTAAAAAACACTGGGCTGAGAATATTTAGCTTAGTGGTAGAGCACTTGCCTAGCATGTAAGGTCCTGGGTTCACTCCCCAACCCTTCTGCTCCCTGCACAAAAGCTGCCTAAATCTGACTTGCCTAAGATCCCACATGTAAATATGGCAGCATTGAAAGAACAACCCACTTAATAACTTGGGCAGGTTATCAGAACCTTCGCTAATTCTGAGTCCAGTACTCTTTTTCTCTTAACACTGCCTAATATAAGTGGTATTTACAGTACTAAGATCTTTATTTTATAAATTGTTCCTCATATGGATAAGAGTATTCATAAAACCCCCCCCTTTTTTTTTGACATGGGGTCTAGCTGTGTAGCCCAGGCTGACCCTGAAATTGTGGTGATCCTCCTGCCTCAGTTTTCTGAGTGCTTGGATTAAAGCATGTGTCATTATGCCCAACTAAAAATCTTAAATCTATTCCTTCCATAGATTTCTAAGTATTTTATTTTCCCTTTGATCATTCTTCTGAGAGAAGGAAGGATAAAATTATTACCCTCAATGTAAAATTTAAGAAACTGAGGCCCACAGAAGGGGCAACTTAAACAACCTGAACAGCTTAAAGGAAATTCTGTATAGCAGAAGTAGGATGGAAAAGACATCAAATGCTACAACTTTTTTTTGTCTTTTTGAGACAGGGTCTAGCTATGCAGTTCAGGTTGGCCTTGAGCTCACTTTGTAACCCAGGCTGGTTTTGAACAGCAATGATCTTCCTGCCTCAGCCTCCTAAGCGCTGGGATTATAGGTGTGTGTCACCACGCCCAGCTCATGTGCTACCTTCTAATTATAAACCAAAATTTTCTCAAATAGCTTACCCTGTCCACAGGCCTGGGGTCACACTGTTCACAAAGGTAGTGTTCCACATCTGAGTTCACGCCCATACAGTCACAGTGCTGCCACACCTATAGAAAAAGCAAAGTTGAGGAGACGGCAGGAGAATTCAGATTTACTAAAACAACCTTACCAACTAGTGGAGGATGCTGGCATACAGCTATAACCCCAGCACTCGGGAGTCTGAGACAAGAGGGTCACATGAGTTGAGACAAGCCTGAACTACATAATGAGGCCTCATTCTAAAAACAAAATAAAACCAAAACCAATCAATAAAAAAATAAAAACAACAAAATCTTAGGGGTAAGAATGAATACCCCTGCCTGACACATGCCTGCCTGGCAAGTGTAAAGTCCCGAGTTTGATGCCCAGTACCAAAAAAAACCCCCAAAAAACCCCAAAAAACCAAAACAAAACAGAATGAAAGAACAGCAAGGGTAAAACAGCGTAAAGTGAAACAGGAATTCTCTATCAGGAGGCAGATCAATAGGGAGTTCAAGTGTAGCCTGAACTACACAGGAGATCCTATCTCAAAAAGCAAAATAAATTGTGCTCAAAAAGCACAATTATAATTCTAGCACTTGGGAGGCTGAGGCAGGACAATAAGTAGTGAGTTCAAGGCTGGTGGGGACCGCACAGTGCGACAAGGCTAAAATAAAAACAAACAAAAACTCCCAAAAAGATAAAAAAATGAACTAAAGAATAATTTGATGACAGTTAATGGTAAGATAATGAAGAGGAAAAAGAGGCTAGGGATTTAGCTCAGAGGCACAAGCGCCTACCTGGCAAGTGCAGGATTGTGACTTTGATCCCTGGTACCAAAAAAAGAAAAACAAAGAGGAAAAAGAATGTGTACAAACAAAAATACATGGATCGATTCATAATGTAGAGATCTAGGCAAATAAAATGGGGAAATGCATAAAGACTACAAAAGAAAAAGAATACACTACCAAACTCTTACTTACTAAAAACACATATTTATGATGTAGACACTGTGAAAGTCTTTTACAGTCATAAAATTTTTTTCACTTATCCTTATTTAACTATCCTCTGAACACCCTGTGTATTACTCATAGGCCTACTTTATAGAAAATATAATGAGTTTACACACATTACAAGAAGACAATAGGGCTCAAATCCAGGCTTTGATTCTGCCATCAGCAGTCCTACACGTATCTCTATCTCTTATCTCTGACAATATCTGCATTCATGCTATAGAGATTTTATTAACTCTAATGCTTTCCAAGGTAAAGCGTTACCCTAAAACTGTTCCTTGATCTGGATTATGAGAGATGAGTACAGTGAAAGGTAGCAGAAAGAAAATGGGAGGTAGTTTTGTGGCATCTAGGGGTAAAAAAAGAGATAAAACTAGAAGTGGGAGGTGAAGAGGAAGGGTGAAAAAAAGAATTGAGGTATGCAAGGTACACGTAATAATTCGCCACATTGAATGTAATTATGTACTATAAACATTTACTTAAAAAAAAAAAAAGACCAGGGATGGTGGTGCATGTTTGTAATCTCAGCATTTGGCACCGAGACAGAAGCATCAATACAAGTTTGAGGACAACTAGGGCTACACAGTGAGGTCAAGCCAGTTTGAACTATATAGTAAGACCCTATCTCAAAAACCAAAGCAAAAAAAAAAAGTGGAAGGGAAAACTATTACAGGAGGGAAAAATGACTAAGGTCATTGAGGTGAAGTTGGGACAAGAAAGGAAACGGAGTAGATGTGAATAAAGTATGTTATATGTATGTATGTATGAAAATGTCACAGTGGAACTTACTTTGTGTATTTAATATGTGCTAATAATTATAATCATAAAAAGAATGGAAGGTAGAAAAAGAAGGGAGAGAGTAATGAGAGATATAAAAGAAGGGGAAAGACAGGATGTTTAACAATGAGGGATAACAACACCAAAGCTAAGTTCCAGCTCATAAAAAACCTGCTCAATCAAGAGAGGAATGTGTTTCTGTGAATGAAGTCATCAGGACCAGGCTTTCATTTCACCTCCTGGGCCTCACCATGCACTTGTCACACTGGATCATGAGCCCTTCATCCTTGTAGAGACCACAGATACAGCGGATAATGTCATCATCCTTCTCATGCCCATTCTCTTTCTCAGAGACTGAGGTTTCACTGCTGTCCGCCTCACTTGCTGTTTCTCCCACAATCTCGTCAATTTGTGCTGATGCCTCATGCCGGGCATTGTAATAGGCCTTTCGTAGGCGGCAAACACCTCTGCCAATTGGGGATTTACGCCCGTAGTACTTCTGAAGAAAACAGAAGAGAAAATCATGTTTGGTCTTAATTTTAAAAATACAGCTGAATAAATAGCATGACTTCTATGCTTCCACTTTGGGTAACAGATTTTTTATAGCATCAAGTGTAGTGACAAGCAGTTGGTAACAACTTAAACTGAACTATAATGAATTAAAATTAGAATCTTCATGTATTTTTCCATCGGCTCTACTGCTCTGTCATTCTATTTCTGTCAATAGCCTCACTGTCCACAAGATCAAATATACAATGAACAGGAATTAATATGTAATGAACTGTAAAAGTTCTCTATTTGCCTTTGTCCTATAGATATTTACAACAGATTTAGATGATAAATAAATGTGAAAGCTGAGTTCTGGTAGAAAGCATGCTGTAACTCAAGAATGCTTTCATTCTCCTATTGTCTCGTATTCTCTCATTTTGTCTTTCAACCTCTATTCATCTTTTATCCAGTAGCCTCTTCTATCCTCCAAACACTCTCCAGGCTACTTTGAAATCACTGAATAATTTTCCTTCTATGCACTATACAATGTTACACCTTGTTCCTTAAATCATTTCAGGGCCATGTTGTCTCCAATTGGATTCACCTACTCCATAATTTATCAGTATAATTCCCTTCTATTCCAGCCTTCAGATGTATTTCCTAACTACTTAGCTAAATTTTTATGTTTCATATGTACTTTTTTTTTGAGGGAAAGACCTAATTATATGCTTCAAATATAGTAAAATGTGTATATAATGTAAATATAAAAGTTCTAGGCCAAATTAGATTTTTACAAAAATTTTATGTATCTATGTATGTCTGTATATGTGTATTTACTTATTGTCTTTTTGAGACAGAGTTTCACCATGTAGTTTATTTAGGCTGGCCTTGAACTCACTTTGTAGCCCAGGCTGGCCTTGAACTCAGTAATCCTCCTGCCTCAGCCTCCCAAGTACTGGGATTATAGGTATGCGCCGCCAAACCCAGCAAAAAAAAAAAAAAAGCTATTTTTTTTTTGAGAAGTGATTTATGCTTTCACTCTAGCATGTCTTTTTTTATATAGGATTATACAGTATTTAGCACACTATAATTCATACACCAAGAATATTCTATAAAAATGAGTGCCTTTCTAACCAGTAATATGAAAGATGATTGAGGGTAAAAATCTTAAAACTTCTATCGAATAGTTCTCTTTAGAACAAATTTATTAAACCTGTGCTTGAAGTCAGTGAATTATACCTCAGCATTCCGAAAGACCTTGAGCATATCCGCATCAAAAGCTTCCACTGTCTTATAATAACCAATGAGGATCTGCTTTTCTATGGTGATCAGATCTAGGGGATCAGAGATCTTCTCATAATAATCAGCATTCCTAAGGGGAAAAGAAAAAGCCAGGTGTCAATGTGGCTCACTTAGTACTTTTTATTTTAGTTTAAAATCCTTTTTCATGTGCCACTTTTTTTTTTTTTTGTACCGGGGATCGAACTCACGACCTTATGCTTGCCAGGCAGGCGCTTAAGCCACTGAGCTAAATCCCCAGCCCCATGTGCCACTTTTTAAGATCTCAGATGATTACTACAAATGTGAACCTACTTTTTCTTAGAGGGGAGGTTCAAAAGCGGAGCTGCCAATGCTTGTCGGGATGAATCTGCAAAAGAATGCAAGGTTTAGTAGAAAGACTAAGTAAGGTACAAGAAGTGTAAGCATATGTTCTTATTTTTTTAAATTTTTTATCTGGAGACAGGGGCCCAGGCTGGTCTTGAACTAACATAGGCTCAATCCTCCTACCTCAGCCAGCTCAGCAGCTGGGACTACAGATATGTGCTACTGTGCCTGTCTTTATTTAACTGTTTTTTTTTTTTTTTTTTGTAGTACTAGGGTCAAAATTTAGTGCCTCATGAGTGCTCTTCAACTGAGCTGTGCCTCTAGCTCACAAATGTTATCTTCTAACTAAAAAAAGTAAAATCACCACATGGAAGGGTAGAAAATAATTCTATGTCTTGTTTTTTTTTTTTTTTTTTTTTAAAGATAGGGCCAAACAAAAACAAAAAACAACAGCAAAACACTCTCCCTTCTTTTCCTGCTCCCTACCTCTGACAAATTTGGGGAAAGAAAAAGGTATAGGATAGAGCTATTTGCATGAAAACTCTCCTAGGGTAAATAGTAATATTCTTAAATGTTTTTATTGGTTTGTTTTTGCAGTGTTAGGGTTTGAACCCAAGGCCTCTTATATGCTACATATTTTTTTTTTCTCCCCAGTAATGGGGAAAAGATCCATAGTTTTTATTGGATTCTCAAAGACATGTTAATTTGGAGTGGCTATGGTTACCTTTGTAGGAGATGATTCCATCACAGATCTCTTTGAATATCTGGGCTAGGCGTGCTGCCCGACCTACTTCAATGTTTTCCTCAGCAGCTGCCAATCGTCTTGTTCGAACAGATCGTGCTGTCTGCAGGGCAGAGAACTGGGTCATGAAGACATCTGAAAGGACAACGTGAAAATTAATGTCAGGAAATGAGTTTTATATGGCTTTCTCTTTTTCAATGAATTTCTGTTTTTATTTTTGAATTTTTTTTTTGTTGGAGACAGAGTTTCACTATGTAGTGCAGGTATGCCTTGACCTTGCTTGTATAGCCCAGGCTGGCCCTAAACTCAGGGTGATCCTCCTGCCTCGGCCTCCCAAGTGCTGAGTGTTGGGATTACAGGCATATATTTGAATGAATTCCTGTCACTTGTTTTATTTTCTTGGAGTAATGAAGTAGAATTAGTGGGCACACAGGTTTTTCTCTTTTTCTTAAAAACTGAACCACTAGTGTTTACCAGAGGTATAAATGTTAAAAAAAAGGGACATTAACTTAGTAGACAAATGCTATATAGTATAGTAATTAAAAAATGAGTCAGTCTAGCCAGGCACAGTAGTACATGTCTATAATCCCACATTCTGGGAGGCTGAGGCAAGATGTTGTAGGGATGAGCCTAGCTCCAGAAATTTAGTGAAGTCTTGCCTCAAAAAAAAAAAAAAAAAAAAAA